>JANHGB010029292.1:0-34660 GCA_026283785.1 Coracopsis vasa
TGGCAGGGGGGTTGGAACTAGATGATCTTAAGGTCCTTTCCAACCCTAACTATTCTATGATTCTATGATTCTATAACTGAGTACTAAAAAGACAATTGCTGCTAATCAAACCTAATCAAATATTTTTCTTTCCTCTACTCTCCATAATACCCCACACCCTTCTTCCCCCTCCATTCAAGGGCAAGGCAACATCAGCTCACAACACAGTGGAAGTGTTTCTTGACCCTAAAAATTTGGATTACCTAGGTCATCTTCTGAATAGTCAGTTAGCATGAATTAATCAGGAAAGACTGCAAACTAAAGCTTGTGTTAGGAAGACTCAGGACACTACTACAAAATGGTTCAGTTGAGCAACAATCTGCAAAATCGGCATATGAAAAGAAGTAGCAACTAAAATCATAGAATCATAGAATCATTTAGGCTGGAAATGACCTTTAAAATCATCAAGTCCAACTGCAAAATCATAGAATCAACTAGATTGTAAAAGACGTTTAAGATCAAGTCCAACCATTACACCAGGACTGCCAAGACCACCACTAAACCATACCACTGAGGGCCTCATCTACAGAGTTTTTGAATACTTCCAAGGATGGTGATTCCATCACTTCCCTGGGCAGCCTGTTCCAATACCTGATTACTCTGTGAAGAAATTTTTCCTAATGTCCAATCTAAACACCCTGGCACAGCTTGAGGCCATTACCTCTTGTTCTATTGCTTGTTACTTGGGACAAGAGACCAACCCCCACCTCACTACCACCTCCTTTCAGGTAGCTGTAGAGAGCGATAAGGTCCCCTCTGAACCTTCTCTTCTCCAGATTAAACAGCCCCAGTTCCCTCAGCCATTCGTGATCACACTTGTGCTCCAAATCCTTCACCAGCTTTGTTGCCCTTCTCTGGACCCGCTCCAGCACCTCAGTGTCTCTCATGTAGTGAGGGGCACAGAACTGAACACAGTATTTGAGGTGCAGTCTCACCAGTGCTGAGTACAGGGGGATGATCACTGCCTGGGCCCTGCTGGCCACACTATTTCTAATACAGGCCAGGATGCCTTCCTGGGTCAGCAGCCCAGCCTGGGCCTGTTCAGCAGCCATCAATCAGCACCCCCAGAAAAATGATGAGATAAAAAAAACATGAAAAAAAAAAAAAGAATAAAAGAATGATGTTTTTTAAAGGACATTTGGAAAAGATGGTTCTGTTTCCTTTTAAGACTGAAAATTTTTTGCAGTAGGAAGGAGTGTCTTTCTACCAGCTTTGTACAGGGCTTTTACGAGAAATTCCCATCCACAACTAGGCTTTCTAAGGGCTATGAAAATTTTAAACAATAAAAACATCAATTAAAAGATGTATACATATATATATAAAAATATAAATATATTCATAAAAAATATACCAATATAAAAAATAATTATTTGAACTAGCAAGTTGTGCATATCTTATCACCATGACTAATTTTCTCAGGGGTGTATTGCTACGGATTTTTTCCCTATGTTTAGTAAAATAACTACTTCCAAGAACAGGCATTATTCTGCCTATTTTTTTAATAGAAATAGTAATAGAAAACAGGGTTCTCCCTTTTTCAGTATCTTTTGTACACTGTCCAAATTGGATTAGAGTACTTTCTTATTCAAGAGGAATTAAATAAAAAGGTTTTCTACTCTTTTTCTAATGATTCCTGTTCGACAAATAAAGCTGAGCTTTATTTAAATTAAAACCCAATTATCCAATTAAATAAAACATTATCTCCTTCCATTATGGGGATTTAGTTTATGCATACTAAGACCAGACTTTTCCAATAATGAGTGTGGTTGTCAGTTAGTAATATGATGGCGAGTAAGCCATTAGCAAGAAATAAAAACAGTACCCGACCCAGTCAGGTTCAAATGAATTCTCATTCACTGACTTGAGAGGTCAAGGATTGTTAATTTCCTAATTATGGAATAATTTTGTTGCATTATGCAGAATTCAATAACACGTTAAAAACACATTCCAAAATATATACATTTTTATTTCATGAAATTATATTGCCCAACACAAGAGGGATGTGGACCTGCTCAAGCGAGATCAGAGGAGGGCCATGAAGCTGATCAGAGGGCCAGAGCACCTCTCCTATGAAAACAGGGTAAGACAGTTGGGTTGTTCAGGTTGTTCAGAGGGACCTTATAAGAGTCTTCCAACACTTAAAGGGTGGCCGACAAGAAATCTGGACAGGGACTTATTACAAAGGCATGTAGTAATAGGACAAGCGGAATAGCTTTAAGAAGACAGAGGGTAGATGTAGATTAGATATTAAGAAATAATTATTTGCTCTGAGAGTGCTGAGACACTGGAACAGGTTGCCCAGAGAAGCTGTGGATGCCCCATCCCTGGAAGTGTTCAAGGCCAGGTTGGATGGGACTTTAAGCAATCTGGTCTAGTAGAAGGTGTGCCTATGGAAGGGAGGCTGGAGTAGATGATCTTTAAGGTCTTCTCCAACCCAAGCCATTCTGGATACTATGATTCTGTGATTTATGATAGAACAAATATTACTAAATAAAAAAATACATCAGCAAAATAATGAAAGAATAAAAATCTATCAACAATATTTCATCATAACTTGATTATATAAATAATTATATATGTAAGCTACAAGTTGCATATATTTCTCATGACTTTTATATCACCATTTCAGCTAGAGTTGATGCATATAGAAACTCTCTTAAACTTCAATGTAAGAATCAATATCAGAAGGTTTTTTTTTTAATAAATTATTCTTACTCAACTGATATATCTCCACTTTACAATGTCCTCTGTGTATGTGTGTTGATAGGTTTAAGCCCACAGTTATGCTGGATTCCATTTGAGAGAAATATTCTACAGACTGAAATAAACTGATGGAACCATTAATCCGCTAAGGGCTCTGGGTATTACCAAGTTAAAATAACAACATAATCACAGGTTTCAACAACAAATTCCAGTATTGGCCATTAGAAAACATAAGACAAGATTTAAGGAAATTTATCAACTTTCAGTTTCTTCTTTCTCTAATGCAATTTTATACATCCTGTGAAGTAATAGCTGCAATGAAGCGTGCAGCTGCTGTCAGTGGAAAATGATTTCATCATTTTTACTAAAATTTTATAATTTCAGAATTTTTTGAAGTATTTTATGGGAAGAGAGAAAAGGATGAATCTGAAACCCTCATAGTCCAAAGGTCTTATAGCATCAGATGGGTAAAGCCAGGTTGTGCCATGTATCTTCATGCACTGATGTGGCCTTTTCCTTTCTTTTCACTACTGTGTGCTTGATTCAACTCTATGGTAAAATATATGCTGGTTAAAAGGAGTCTGTGCAAGACATCACCTGTTACAAATGAATGCATTTCAATTGGCACCAGTAGAGCTGGTTTGATTTACATCTGTGAAAGCACTGGCGCTCCCTCTGTTCCAGTGCCTGGCCAGAGTCCCAGTGGGTAAGTGGGAGCATAGTGCTGCCTGAAACTGAGAAATGAGGGAAGAGAATTTGCCACAAACAGGGCTCTGGGCTTTCAGCAGCAGATACTTGTATTCCTTTTCAAGGAAATACTTATTTTTTAATTCTAAAAACTAAATGAAGTAAAGACAACATTACTATCAAATTCTACATTCTTGCTATTTAGTTGTGCAAGATCCACCAAACTTCCAATGGCATTGCTATAATTAGTTGAAATGGCAAGTACAGAGGGGTTGTGCTCTTTTTAGGTAGTATACACAATTGTAGTATCTCCTTTCTGAACCAGGAATCACAGTAAAATATAAAAAAGACCTGCTTCTCTCTGGATACCACATACTGACAGTAAAACATTATTCTGTATTATGTTCCCTGCTGTATCCCTTCTATAACATATATAAAAGATCAATGCATGAAAATATGAATTATGCTGCATGAATAAATATAATAAAAATAGATACCACGCATGTAGAAAGTCTTTACATGAAACATATTATAAGAAAATTTGTAAGACACTTATTAGAGGAGAGTTTGTAATTTCTAATGACTGCCTAATTACACTTACGAAGACAGTCTCTCTGAAGATCACCAGATAACCACTGTTCAAAAAGTTGAGAACAAGTAGAAACTTTCTATTGCAAAGTGTCACTGAAATTCAGCTGCTGGCAATGTTAGATGTTTTCAGTCTAAAATTAGGTGGTTTTGAAGTGAAATGACTAATTTTTTATTTTTATTTTTTTTCAAGGGTGTGTGAATGTGATCAATTTTCTGTAGAATTATACTCTGTAGATGTCTTAAACTACAAGGTATAAAATCACGGTTTATTTCCATTCTTCTTTCTACGTTAACTACTTGGGCTTTACACAATAAATACCATTAGTGTCAGAGGACAAGTGCTTGAATACCAAATTCAACATGATCAATATATGAGATACCTCATCTCATCTAATGACATTATGGAAAATTTTTCTTGAGATTTAATTACCCATGAAAGCTATAGCTACAGCTGCTCAACTGCATGACTTTTTTACTCTCACAGAAATTGCCCTACTGATGCCAGTGGGAATGCCTTCGTGTAGGCTGTAGGATTAGTTATGAATATGTCATCGGGAAGACAGCATACTCTGCCATTCTGCTTCCGAAGACAGACAAAAAGACAGCTGCCTGTTGATGGCCACCACAGCAAATACGGGTTATGGAATGACATCCACTGCTAGAAGAGATCATGGTTCTGAGCAGCTTCCCACACCTTCCTTCAGTGAGATTCACTTTGCCACCCCAAATGTCTAGAGCTAATTGAATTCCTTTGAACTTCTTTTTATCATACTGTCTCATCTAGCTAAAAAAGTTGAAACACTGCCTTTTGTAAGCCTGGTTCTTCTGAAATTAATTATGGAAAAGTCAAACTTCCTGCTGGAGTTTCTCTTCCGAGGAGGCAGCATTCTGTATGAGGGACAGTAGCTGTGGAGCAGCATACATTTCCACACCACAACTGCAAATAGGAGAAGAAATATATCTCCAACTATATAGTCATAAGCATCTAAAGGCATAGTAATCACGAAGCTAGTTAATCAGCCCTTAACACAGAAAACTGTTGTTAGGGGT
The DNA here is from genome assembly GCA_026283785.1 of Coracopsis vasa. Classification (NCBI taxonomy): domain Eukaryota; kingdom Metazoa; phylum Chordata; class Aves; order Psittaciformes; family Psittacidae; genus Coracopsis; species Coracopsis vasa. The sequence goes on from JANHGB010029292.1 coordinate 5,071, forward strand.
CAGTTGACCTCCATAGCTAGAGACACAAAGTGCACCTGACACAAAGTGAATCCCAAGCCTGACTCTGGCTCCCTGATTCAGCTCGGCAAAGTATCCAGTTATAAATTCTTCACAAAGTCAAAGGCTCAGTACAGTTCCTAGAAGCATACCCCCATAAGACTCCCTAAGCTAGGTTTACCCTACTTTAGAAAGCCACAATTCTCTGACATGCAGACATGAAAGGACATAGATCAGCACTTAGACTCCTGTTGTGTTATTCAGTGGTCTACCTATGCTGAAATAATTTCTGTGTGTATCAAAGATGATAATAATAATTTAAAAAATTACTGAAAAAGTGACACAACTTGAAAGTACTTTTAATGGGAGCTCTGTCATAAATCAAAAAGAACATGTTCCTGAAGTTAGAACATGAAAGAAAAGTAATAGAGCCGTAGGGTCTCCTCCTTTCTAAGTAAACACATATTCTTAGAGTATCAGTTTAAGTCCATTGCATTTGGAGAAGTCAAAGATTCTAAATGGATTATAAAAGCTTATACTTAATTTGACACTGATTGGAACTTTCAGTAAAAAGCAAAACATCTGCTATTTCATTTTTTCTTTATATCAGTATGCGCTTCTATTCCATTTTGATCTTGGGGGGGTTTAGAGCAAAGGCCTGTTAAATTCTGCTGGTGCTGATTAAACTTTCTTCTTTTTGATCTTCCCCCTAATATATTTTTTCATTATTTCAAATATTTTTCTTTAATGAATGCATTGCAAATTAATATAAAATCTCTCTTTCTCATGTACTTAAATTTAACGTTATGTTAAATGCAAAAAACTTGTTCTGTAAATCACACTTGCTGTAAAGCACTGTCAGTTAAGTTGGCTCTTTGCTTGATAATGACAACCTAGAACACACAGGCAATAACATAATAGAAAGATTCTGCCTCAACCTGTCTATCACTATGACAAGGCATGCTATCATAAAATATTTGACCACTTCTCTTTTCTAAATAGGAAAAAAAGAACCCTTAGTTTTTATCACAGAGGCAAAAAAATAAATAAATCAGTTTTAACACACATATTAGAAGGATAATTTTAAGGTATTTACAGGCACAGAATTTTATAAGTGAAACAGAGTATCTATCTTCCGAATTTTTAATCTCTTTTTCTTAACTTCAGTTGGTCCTATAAACCCAGGCAAACAAGCATGCCACAACACAAAATAAAATGGAAAATAATCCAGCAGTCATGAATCAATAATGCTTAATGTGCATGAGTGATAGGAATAGAAGGTACAGCAGAGAAGCTGAAAGACTTCTCAATTCCAAGAAAGCACAATCGTGTGAAGCATGTTCCAGCTTCAAGATTCCCTCAGAACAATGCTTTTAAAGGCTGTCCTAATGAAATCACCTTTTTACACAGCAACTGCTGATTTTCCTCAGGTTCCAGAAGCAGCATAGGAAAGGGGTGCGTTGTACATATTTCTTTCATTTTGCTGAAACAATACAGATAGGTGACACACTGCATAGTTTGCCTTTTCTTCTAGTTTGACTTACAGAAACATTTTTAGAAGTTTTGCAAAAAAAAAAAAAAAAGTCTCTTTCAGTGGGGTCTTTTAATTAATTGACCATTGGATGGGCGAAAAGTAAGTTCTTAAGACAGGTAAAATGCCAGACAGAATTTGTTATTCAGGTTTGGATTATTTAAAACAAGCAGCATTTATATGGCAGTATGCAGAACTGAATCAAATCACAGAAATCCTACATATACGGTAAGTTATGGATACATCCACATTTCACATATTATTAAGCTGCACTGTGTGCAGCAGAATATTGGTATGCCTTCTTTCTAATAAAAATGTCACACCTATGTACTAACAAGCAAAAGAAAATTATTTTCCACAGCTCAAGCCTAAATCATTTCTGCTCAAATGGACCAGTTTAATTATAAGTCTGAACAGTGAGTGCCTCTGCTGGATTGTCTCTGTCGAATTGTCCCAGTGCAATTTTTTTTTTAAATGTGTTGAGTTTAGAAGAAGTTATATATTAGCTATAGCATTTATTTGCAAGATTTGATCATACTTTTATTGGATAAAGAAAAATGTTCTTAAAAATCAGTAGAGAATACAGTATAATAGATAAAGAAATTAAAAAGCTTTAAAATTTGGAACAGAAATGATTGTAAGGTTGAAGTAAGACCATTTTCTACAGCTGTGGCTCTACTTATGTATTATACTTATGAAATAAAAGAACAGCCACCTCTGCTTCTGCTGTTGGAGATGGAGAAGGACAAGAATGCATGGAGTAATTTTTACCCCAGAGAGAGAGGGCAGCAAGGTTATTCCTACAGAGACACTGGGAGAGGGAAAAAGCAGGAAGCAAAGTAGAAGAGCTGTGTCTGGATGGGTTCATATGCCATCCCTTTTCCGATAGAGCTGCTCCATGAAGCAACAGAGGTGTTAATTTGTTCCTAACCCTTCTGCATATGATTCTTCCAGAAGTCCTAGGGAAAACGATTTACAGGGGCAAAATCTCTCCAGGCTCCAGGGAAGCCTAATTCTGTCATAAAGCTTAAATCTTGGCCTCGAGAAAGTCAATGGCAAAGCTTCCATTGTTTCCAATTTTATTCAATAATAATTAGGACCTTGCAAGTACTAGCAGAGTACACTCCTGCAGAGTAATAGCAGGGTACTCTCCTGCAGAGTGAGAGTAAACATGTTCTTTCACTTTTTTTTTAATCCACACACTTTAGCAAGTTTTCACTTTAAAGTTTTAACAAACTATCTTAAAATTGAAAAGCAAAAATATTTTCTTCTGAAGAAATCAATCACCATCTCTCCCTCCATCTCTACCTCCTTTCCTCTCTTTGATTTTCCAGAACCTCAAATACTATTTGAATGTTTCAAGATTCAAGAAATGGGATAAACTGAACCGTAAACTCAACTGAACTGATCAAATAATGCTTTTTGCAATTTTAACAATAAACCTTCATTTAGACAGAAATTACTGTGAAATCCTTCCACTGGTGCAGGAGTTACTTGTTATGTGTCAGGGGTTTTAGATTTTATCCTTTTATTAATGTACATTGAAGCAAGGCTTCTTAGGCTTCTTTTACTGACAAATGTTGCAGCTATTGGTAGCTAAATTCACCTGGATTTGCAGCAGCAGTTAATTATGATCAAGGAAGTCACAGCCACAAAAGGAAGCATTTTCTAGTGTTTTTCTTAGAAAAGAAAAAAAGTATTCCTTTGGTTTGATAGATAATTTGCACATGTCTTTTTTGAACATAAGAACAGACTTAGATATTAAATAATAATAAATTTATTGGCTGGAGACCTTCTAAGCATCAAACATCATCTATTTCCTTTGCTGTCTGCCTTTTTTCATGGATTTGCCATACAGTTCTCAAATTCATCATCTTGGGACACTTGCTCCAAATATAGAAACCAGAACTGATAAATATGTTTGTACCTCTCTAAAAAGCCAATGTAAACACGACTTAAGATAAAGAAGAAATTTCTCCTTTGTTTTGGCAAAAAATTTTACTCACTGAATAATAAAGAATCTCTACTGTGAATAAGGCACTTTAAGAAAACATACAATCTAGTGAGAGATAAATTTTAACTATACCTGAAATACATCTGTATAGAAACGACATATTTGTTAATGAGATCACAGAACACTGGTAACTATTTAGAATCAGATCAATTAATCCAAAACTATTCAAAACCAATTAGCTTCTGTTTGTTAATGAAATTCTTACTCTAGCAATATTTGCATCATAAGTTGAACTAAATTTAACAATAAAGGATAGTATAGTCTAATTTCCATAGGACAATAAGTCAACTATTGCAAGAATTCAATTAATTCAGGAAGGTAAACCAAAAATCAAAGAAGTTACAGGTAATTACTCTTATTGACTACTGAATTTGCCAAAAATGAGCAACCAAAACACAGTAGTTTTTTCAGTAGCTCATCTTTTTTGAGGGGAAAATACTCTAGATGCACAAATTACTGAATCTGTGGAAAGCTAATGTTTCCAATTCTATTAACAATTTGATTACAAAAATATTTCTTTTCAATGCAAAGTTGTTTGATAGAAAATCTCATTTTTTTCAAGAATACCAGACATCAATTTATCTTCTGCAGAATTGTAATGTATAGATTCAACGCAGTGAAAACTGCCTTACAAGAGTATTCTCTTCTAAATGTTGCTTACAGTAATTAAAAAGTATTGCTTTCTAGCAGTGATGCAAGCTGTATTTTCCTATCTCAATCAGAAGGCAAGATCTGGGCAATACTCATAATTTCTGGCTATATGAACATAGCAAGTGTAGCTTCTGAAAACAGTGTGTGCAAGCCACCTGTGGAAAGACATGTAAGGCTGTCCTCTGCAGTACTGCACTTTATTTATATATAGGGAATAACATGCAACTGCCAAAACCCATATCCACAGTAGGCACAATTCTATTTGTACCAGCCACATGCCCCATAGAGCTTGCTCTATTAAAGGAACAATGGGGAGTTTGACTCAACAAGAACAGAAAAAGAAAAAGGCTTTATGCACAGAGCTCCCCATCCCTTCCCTCACCTTCCACACCTGCACAGGGAAATAGCCATTCTTGTTGAGCTGCTATGAGATCCAATTTAGAGCTACATCCTTTACTCTAAAACTAAGTCTTTTGAGAGGCTGGCTTAGGGCTATGAAAAGAATACAGTATTCACTTGCAGTGGGCCTTTTTAAGCTTTCAGAATAGATTCATCCCTTTCTGGCATCCAGCTGGCCTTGTTTTGAGTGCTGCAAAATATGCTTCGAAAAATCATCTAGCACAGACAAAAGAAAATATTTAAGCAAAAAAGAGCCTTTGATTTACTGCATGTCTGCCTTAAAAGTGCATTTTTTTCATTTTAATGATACATTACAAGAAGCATGAATTGCTGTTGTGGGATGCCAAATACCTGTCACAATGAAATTTCATGCTACGAAATCATGAATAAACTATGTCCCAGAACACTTACAGCCTTATCAGGATGATGTTCTTCTGTAAAAATTCAACTGAATTCTGTATTTTCCATAAATATTTTTAAATAGATAAAATTAGTGAGATACCCCTGCTAAAAATGTTGAAATTCATATATACATCAAGATTTCTTTGCTAAATTTTTCATTAAGTTAATGACCTTTTTAGACTGGGCTTAGCCAGCATGATTAACAAGCCATTATAACACCAATCTCACATAAAATAAAAATAATCTTACAATTAGTTTGTTTTAAACAATACTTCTAAGTAGTAGAGTTTTCATTACTGGAAGAGCTGGTACCTGGAGCACAACTAATTTACTTTCTTCCTAATTTGATATACCAGGTGCACCTAGTAGCACTGTAGCATTTCTGACTTCCTAAAGCATCTATTTTGTAGTTAACTGTGTTAGTACTGTGGACCCCTGGTGACAGTTTTGGGGTTTCTGTGACTCCTTTATTAACAGCACTATGGAATTGACCATGGAGTATGGGATTCCTTGGGATTTTTCTTTTTCGGTAAAATTTCTAATCTTTATTATTGAAAATAATCCTACTAAAATTCATTCTTAAGTGTTATATGAATGTGAAATGGAATCCATATTTTAGAAAACAATGGGAGAATGGGAAGACCTCTCTTCATTCCACAAGTAAAAAATTGGTTTGTTCCTGCACGTGAAAGAACCTCAGAAATGCTGATTAACCTCACCCTCAAAAAAAATCTGATACATGCTTTCTCTACTGAAGCAAGTTTTCCTTCAAAACGTACTGTTTCCATTTTCAAGAAAGAGCAACAAGAAACATTTTTGGAAGATGGGAAAAAAAATATAGAGTGGTTTTTCAACTTGCTTGTGATCTGTGAATGTCATGATTTTGATAGATGAATAGATGTTTCAGCAAGGCTGGGCTGTACAAAGCACAGCTAAGAAGAGATGCACACCTATCTATAAAGAGGTTATGAAAGAGCAGTTATGTATCTTAGATGAAGGATATTTCCCCCCATGACTGAAATGCAGCGTTCTAACATACATCCCTTCTCAGCACAGCAACATGCAGATGCACCAGAACTACTGAGGGAAGGTTGTATGGGGCTTCCAGATGACTTTCCTAAAGTGCAAATAAATAATGGTTTTTCATCAGTATTGATGACTATGGTCTGTGGGCTGACTCTGCTTCTACACCTACCTCTCTCCCACAGGAGAAGCATCTGAGTCCTGCTATGCTAGGGCAGCAGATGCCACCTCTTTCTCTTAGTCCACAAGAACTCCTACATTTCCAGTACTGGCTGCTGTGAAAAGAATGGAAAAGCACTTTTCACTGTAGACTGGAAAAGTAATAAACTAGTCATAGCAACAACAAATTAGCAGCACGCATGTATCAGCACTGCAGGGTGTACGTAGGATTTGAGTAGCAACACACTGTCAAAATCCTGGAGGTATTATGGACTTTGACACAGGAAAGTTAATGATGTTCAGGTTCCACAAACCCATGTTCATATAAGAACTATAGATGATAAGTGCACATCAATTTACAGAGGGCAGTATCAATCCTGCTTACAGAAAGGGAAACAGACAGACAAAGAGAAGAATACAAAGTAGCTCAACAGTACAATCTAAAAAAACTTCAGTGAAAATATAGTGACTCTAATGGCAGTACTCTGTCTTTTAGCTGCCTTCCAGCACAACAGCCCCTGTAGATGAGCATTAAGTTTGCTTTTTATTCAAGCCGCAGAGCCCCAAACAAAGATCAGAGAAGTGAAGCAGAATAATCTAACTTTATACAGCTTCAGCTTGGGAACACCTGACAAATGATCAATCCCAATAACTCAAGCTGACTCTGAAGAACAGCAGAGATGATGATCTCAACAATACCAACTAAAGCAAACTTGTCCTCCATTCACATAAAACTGGGACAGTTCAATGAAGGTTTAACGATTAAAGCACTAAAGGTCAAGACAGTGGAACCAGGAGGCCCATGAGAATAAAGTTTGGATCATTTATCAGCACAAAAAGTATACAATCAAATGAAGTATTCCCAGCTGCTGGTTTTACTCACACAAACATACACCCACGTGTTTTCCATATGCTTCTTTTAGTAGGTCTTTTCCTGATGAGACACGGAAGACAAAAAAAGAAAAAAGGCAAAACAAGAAAAAAAACAGAAAAAGATGACCAAATGTGTAAATCATATGCATTACTAATGGATGTTGCAAAACAGCTAGCAAATGTTTCCAAAAGAAAGAGCAAATGAATTTTACATAGCCAAATATTTTTAAAATACACATTTTATAAGAATCTTAAAGGAAAAAACATGGCATTTTAGACTGCATTCTACATACAAGAGTTCACTATCACAGACTGTGAATAATGTATGCATCCTTTCTCATATCTTTCATATATAAAAAGTTTTGAAATATTAATTTTTATAGTTTAGAAAAAATACAATTAATATTTTCATGAGCACATATTCAGGAAAAAGTACTGGCCTTCACATCAAAAAAATATATAAGAGCATAAACCAATACCTAGAAAATTATTTCTGTTCTTCATAATTCTTTTTACCCTTTTCACACAAAAATTTTTCTCTTGAAAAATTATTTTTTTTAGTTGGGTCATTCTAATTTTCTTTCCATTGGAAAAAAATGATTAACTAGACTTCCTGTTATCTTTCATTATTGCAGTGAAAAAACCCTACTTAAATAGAACATATTTCCGAAACCAAATGCATTAACAAATAATTTCTCATTTCTCTGTCATGATTCTTACAGCATTGCATTACCTGCTTCATGCTTTGTCTTATCAATCAATTAGGATCAAGTAAAAAAATTATTAAAATAGAAATCTCTCAATGACTTCAACATAAACTTGATCTGCTTCAAAACTTTTGTTGCTCTTTGTGTATTCTTTTTTCATATTGCGAAAAGTAATGGCTGTGTGCTAACACATATAAGACAGAATTAACCAAAAAAGGCGGCATATGGGCAAATGTAAATTTACTCAGGCTTTATTTTTGACTTCTTCTGTAGACCTCATATGGAGATCACAGACATATACACACACACATGTATATACTAGACTCCATGAGTATAATTTGGGGGTTATCTGTTAAAAAAGTGATTCAACAGTACTGCAGGATATACACATGAGAACGCAATGGAAATTTTTGCTTAGGGACCTCTCTTGCCTCTATACATTTGAAGCTTATTTCTTCCAACTCAATAGCCTGTCTCTGCTCTGATTTTGTGTAAACTATGCAAAGACTTATTTTTTAGTACCTAGATTTCCAAGGATTTTAGGCTATGAGAGCTGTGCATTACAAGAATGAAAACATGACAAATTTATGCATATAAATGGTATAAATATAAATCTTAGCATAAATACTGCAAAGAGCTACTATAAACCTGAGATCCTACTCTCCTACAGTATAGTACTATTCTGTATAATTTCTTCTTCACCTTTGAACACTTGGCTGTATAAATCACTTCTGCTCAGTAGCTCTTCTTAAAAGGACGGGAAATTTAACTAAAACTTAGGGAAATAGAACTGACTAAACATGCCAGCACTCACCCAGCATTGGGTAGTTTCACCATATCTATTTTTTATTAGACACGAGCTGTACCTATGTTAGCAAGTAACGTGAACCAGTAAGAGTGGATATGTAGAAGGAAGCAGCTGATGCTGAGGAACGATGCTCACAATAAATGCATCTCAGAGTTTTTTTGCTGTGGACAAAATCTCATCAGGTGCAATGGACTAAGTGCCAATTCATGTAGCGCATCCTCTTGGCTTATTTTTATCCAGAAGTGATCTAGTTTGACTCTTCAAGACTTCTCCAAATGTTAACAAAAGTACAGTAAGTCTGAATGATCAAGAGATTTGCCTCAAAAGTGTACTTTAGACCAGAATGAAAATTCTCCTGGAGATTTGCCAGATACCAGCTAATGCACAAAACAGAAACAGAAACTGACTTCAATATTTAAGAAGGATAATATTCGCTTCTTTATTTTGGGAGAATCAAAAAGAATTTTTTTAGGAAAGGTCCAATTTATTTTTTGGACACATCAGCAAATGGAAATAAGCTTTAGTTTATGTTTGTATTGTAAACAAAGTCAATTTCTCTCTCCGTAAATACTCACAGCTCTCATCAGTTGGTTATAAAATTAGTGGTGGCATAATGTGAACTAGAATTTAACAGGAAAAAAAAAAAAGAATTTACTTTAAAATCCCTGAATCTGAAGATCATTTTTCTGAAATGGATTTGTGTTAATAAAGTCTGTCAGAACGTGTGGGGTATTGGCAGCATTTAAATAAATGTCACAATCATCTTTCTTTGAAGGCACTGCTTTAGACCCTTGTTCACGCTGTCCTTTAGTTTATAACATCCATGAATATTAAGACTATACATGGCTTTCAGCTATTCAAATACATGATCATGATACACTGTCAATGGCTTTGCAAAGTCTCTGCATAATTTTACCTATATTTATCTTTGTAACCCATTTTTTTCCTGCACTTTGAGCTACATTACTGGAAAGTAACACTGGGGATAAAATACTGAAGTAAATAATTTCAGCATATTTATCTAACTCACAACACACCAACTGTCCATCACTAACAAACATGGCAATAAAGCCCACACAAACACAGAGGATGAGAGAATCTTTGGTTCCTGACTTGGAGATATTTGACAGAGGAGTTGCAGGCTTTTTTTCTCCCAAATAAGACCATTTCATATTTTTCTCAATAATACAAAATTATCTGTATAATATATAAAATGTGATCAAATTCAATGTTGTATAGCCTATATAAAAAGTAATGCAAATAAGCAATTATTTTTCACAATGTTTTTACCACTGATACTTGGAGATAATTAAAGAAAATTAGCAGCCTTTCAGAATTATTTAATACACAGAGGAAGCCATTACTTCAGAATCAGTTTCTGGGACTGGGCTCCCCAAAGAAACATATTAACAATCTATTCCAAGGAACACAAGTGAAGAAGCATGAAGAATAATGCAGAAAGAGTATTACAAATACCATACTTTTGATTGCCTGTTTTCTCTGCTATTTTAATAATTTTGTCATCCAGTCTGATGATCCATGAATACAGTAGACTAGCAGGGAATTGACAGCATCGCCCTTTTCTCCCCTTCTCTCTTTCCCTTGAGCTTACTTCACCTTGCAGTTACAAATTTGACATTATGAATGTCAAGACTAGGAAAGAACTTGGAAGCTAACTATTTAATCTAAAGAGCATTGCAGTGGCTGGATGTAGAGAAATTTAATCAGTAATCCTTTATTTCATTTCCAGGTAGGCAGATCTGCCTAGCTCTCTCAGTTACTGTGTTGTTCAGCATAGGCAGAACACCCTACTATTAAATTTTGACAATATCAAAGTGTAGACTATTATTTATATTAAAAAACACATTAAAAAACCAGAAAAATGGACTTTCTAGTCTCAAGGACTTAATTACAATTTTGATAATTACTCTGACAAGTAATTCAGTCTTTCCTGTGCTTCAACTCCCTTCTTATGGAAGAGGACTAATACTTTCTTGCCTCACATAGCCACTGCAAGGATAATCACTACAACATTGTGATTCCTTAGTGAGGCCCATAAAAGCACCTCTCACCTCTCTGAATCTCAGTATTTTATAGAGATGGTAAACACTGTAGAAGACAGAACAATTCATTTTTGTAGGATCAATTACAATTTCTAAAAACAAAACAAAAACAAACAAACAAACAAAAAGAAATTCCTCCAAACAAGAGAATAGGTTACATATTCTTCTCTTTTTTAAGTGACAATATATCTAATTTTACTACTCTGTGTAATAAAATTATGCTACAGTTGCCTTATCTGGCAGAATTTTACATTCAGCTTGCTGAAGAAGGAATGATGTAGTTAAGCGTAATTCAGAATCAGGCCTTATAATAGCTTTCAGACAAGGCAAATGAAGCATTGTAATGAACATGTCAAAATAGCAAATAAAGTAAACCAATCTTCTTTGTATCCCACATGAATGAAGAACATTTTTGATTCTGTCTTTTGTTATACAAAAAAGCCAAAATTATTGTTTCTGGCACATACAACAACTGTGTTATTGCCCTTTAACTTTCTGATAATACCAAATTAGTCTATCAGCACAGAAATTACTCAAAATAAATACTTTTTTTTATATGCCACAGTAAAGCATACCTTTACTAAAAAGAAATTCTCAGTAAAAGTGGTGAGTGTTTCAAGTTTTCAGCATCTTTATTACAGTTCTTAAACTGCGCAAAGGCTGTCTGCCAGAATTCATTAGGCTTACAGAGGAATCTCCTTATTCTGCAAACACTCATTGTTTTTTTTTTTCTTGGACTCTACTACTGGCAGCAGTTAGAATTAAACTAGCAGCAGTTACCTGCTGTTGAGCTGACACAACTGGATTTGACAAGCAGGAGCTATTAACTGGCTTATATAGCAGTGCTGAAAAGTCTTCTCAGATTCTAGAAGATATACATTGCACTAATAACGTCAATGAGATTTTTTTCTTTGCTTGCTCTTTGATAGGTTATGCTTCAGTTCTCATAATAAGAAAAAAATCCTATAGTTAAAGCAATTCGACTGCCCTGCACCACTTTTTAAATTGTAACCCTTAATTCACATATGCCATAATACATAAATATCCATAGGCTGATGTTTTTTGACAGTTACTCTTGTTAGCTATCCAAACATCTTGACACCCTGAAGAAAATATCTTTCATTCCTGCATTACAAAACATTAAAAAACCTGCACTCTATTCAGCAGAGTAATTCTACATCAACACCAAGATACAAGAGAAAAAAAGACTCGTATCAGTTGAGAGCCACAGCTTAGTCAGACATGACTGCTGAAAAGCAACTTTGCCAGAGAAATTTAAATAGGACAACTACTGCTAAATGGCATAGTGTCATTGCCAGGGACTACTACTCACTACCATAGTCACACGGAGAAAAGGTTTTAATAATTAGAACACATTTATTGACATTATCCTCTAAGATACTGGAGCAGAAAATTCTCTATCATTGTGCCTCACCTTAAGCTTCTTCAAAGGACAAGTGGAACTAAGCACCAGAAAAGCGTTTTTGAAGAGAAGAAAAATCAAAAGCCTGGCGCACACATTCCTGACAGGCCTAATTCTTATTCAACCAGCACAGAAAACATCTACTCTGCTTCAATTTATGTGCTATTCATTTTGTATATAAAGACAGTATGCAAACATATAAAGAACTCTGAAGGTTATTCAGTTTGAAAGACAAATGAGGACTTCTGCCGCAGAAATAAAGCAGAAGATATAACAAAAATTTCTTTTCATTTGCTTTTTGCTTTTCAGCTTAACAGGTAGTCAAACTAACACGACATAATTTCAACTTTTATCCACTTTAAGGAGCCATTTTAGTCTCGTGAAGCAGATTGCAAAATATGATTTAAATGACCTGCATTTTCTAAAAATTAGATTTGTATAAAAAGATAAAACATCACAGCAAGAAGACACAGGAATATTTGTGCTTCCTATCTGTCCGTCTTTGGCAGCCATGTTTGAATGCAGGTACCACTGCAGCTCAAGGGCTGTAAATGACAAGCTTGCCTGGGAGGTTTCGTTGCACATGATCAGGTCCCCTCTCAACTCCAAACTGGCCTGAGCACAGATTGAGCTGGATTGTCTCTCACCTGACGGCCCAGAGAGAATCACACTGGCAGCATGGAAAACTGTGCAGGCTGCAGCACAAGCTCAGTCCCTCAGCAAAGAGGACAGTAAGTATAGCTCCAGCCATATATAGCGCAGGCATTCAGTACTTAGGCTGAATTTAGAGTTCAGGCATCCTCTGAGGGGCTTGTAGGGGGACTGAGCAGGCTCATCTCTTTTTAAGGATCTTTCTAAGGAAGATCTGCCAGCTACATGTGCCATTCCACAGCTAGCATGAGTTAGTATGAGATCTTGAAAGACATGAATATTTGCAACAGTATCACAAATCTCTTTCTAACTGGATGTTTTTCTCAACATCACATTAGAATGCTGACCTGCACTACTGTCTTAACACATTCACTAAACAATTAGTCCATTGCTGCATGAAGTACTGCAGATGTTTGCATTTTACATATATGGAGTAATATTTATATATTCACTAGAATAAATAATTTTTAAGAAAGTATTTTTCTTATTTAGAACTGAATTGTTCCTTGATCATATTGCTGTCCATCAAATTGTCCAAACAACTTTGAACAGTTAGATGAGTCACTTTTGGGACAAGACCAATATAAAACCTCACTATTTTCTCCTAGGTGAAGAACGTCTGTTACTGTCAGTGTTGCTCACAGAAGAATGGTGTGCTGTGCTGTGTGCAAGCGGCCTCCAATCCAGAACTCTGTCTCCGGCAAAGGCCAAAAAGTGGGTAACTAGAGAAAAGCATAAGGTTAGAGAATGCACAGTTCACCACATATTTCCGAGCCCCCAGTGATCTGTGGAGACATTGGTGGTGACTCTGTAGTTATTAGTCTTCAAAGGATAGATTTTTTCATTAATTTCTTCACTCTCTTTTCACACACATGAAGAATTCTATATATCCACAGCAACCTGTGGCATGGAGCTACCTATTTCACATTTATACATTTGTGAGGAATCACCTCCTTTTCTTTGCTCTGAATTTGCTACCTGTTGGCTTCATTTGATACCCCCATCTTGAACTGGTGAAGGAGGGATTCCTCCTCCTTTAGCCTCCTTACTCTGTTCTAATTATTATGGACACTACCATATCTTCTCCTCTATGTTTCTTTTACAGCCTAAGGAAACCAATCTTACCCAGTCATTCCTCACAGAGGAGGCAGTCTAAAGGTACTGACTGCCTTTGTATCCTCTTTTCTCTTCCCAGTTCTTTGGGATACGCCTTCTTTGTGACCACAGATAAATAATTTGTACAGTGTGGAACATACAGGCTCATCATAAATTTAGCTACAAATCCTTATTAATGACATTTATTTTCTTCTGCCACTGCTAAGAACTTTTAACATGCCATTAGCCTTTTTTGGCACTCACCACACACTAAGCAAATGTGCATACTGCTACTATAAAAAAATATCTAATTTGAGAGAGGCTCCTCAGAGCACAACAATTTATTAATGAAGTTGGAATTATTTCCAACTTTATATATAAAATTTAATCTCTTATTTTAATCCTATTTCATAAGGTCCTTTTCCCATTTTTTCCATTCAGCCTTTGTCTTTACTAACTCAACTAGTTTAATATGAATAGCAAACACCACCACCTGGATATTCACACACTTTCCCAGTTTTTTTATGATCCTCCTAAATAACATAGGTCCCAGCCTAAATCCTTACTGATACTGATGAGACATAGGAATGTTTTTTTCAGTAGTCAGTTAAGTACTTTCATGACATCAGGAGTGAATAATCCATCTATTTTTTCAGCAAGCAGTAGCAAGGTCATAATGTCACATAAGTTCAACAGTATCAATAACAACTTTAGCTTACATGTTCAAGGCCTGACAGTTAAAATCAATACAATATACACAAAGAAACAATCTCTGCAATTAAGCTGGTTCTAGAAGATGCAGTTTTTTTCAAAGCTTGGCTTTATTGTCTGCACACATTTTTTTCTCTTGTAAATACAAGAACAACCACTGCACACAGGTGTTTAAAGACCCATTGTACTTCTGAAGTATTTTTACTTTTTAAGATAATACTGCCATTGCTCAATCCATCACATTTTTGGCTACCATCAGTAAAGAACAGGTATCTGAGCCTAGAGGCAGAAAAATGTCATCGTTTAACTAGCTGATGGAAAATTATAGTGCAGCAAGAGAACAGCTTGAATATGGTGATATCTTGTATAGGGCATCCCTTGCAATTCTGTGGCAGAAGTCCCACCAGTTCTAAAAGGACCAGGGTCTCCACTGCTTCCATTATTCTCCATCTACACACCCATATTGCTACAATTTCTGAATTTGTATAAAATGGCTCTCTCTTGCCGTCTTGCTTCTTGAGTATTTCTCTAAATCTTATCCCACCTATCCTATTTTAACCTGGCTTTCTCCTACCCTCTTATGCGTTTTTTAGTGCAACAAGAATAAACAGGATTGGCTTTTTTCTTGCATGTATTTATGAAACAAAACTTTATTCAGAAGAAAATTAAATTTAAGCTAGTAACGAATAATCACAAGTATATTAGGTTTACTTTCAGCCTGTGTTAGTGCTGATGAGCATTTTCTTCACTCATAATTATGTCTTTCAGCTTTTCTCTTCCCTTTTTCACCTGGTATGAGATATCAGTTCCCCAGGCTGGGCAGGTAGAGAAATGCCATCCAGTAGTATTGACTTAAGAGCTTTTCTCCTCATTCATTCTCTCTTGCCTGTGTATCATTATAACATATATATCACTGCTGTGCAGTGGTCGTAGAACATGTGCTTCTGGAACCACACAGTGAACTATACAAAGTAATGTATCAGAGTTTAAAAATAATACTGGAGAGAAAAGGACAATTTTCAACCAGCTTGTTTCTAGACTTGAGATCATCTTCTACCCTTAGAGACGTATAATCTCTGGTTTGTAAATGGCTCTACATTATTGGATTATTTGGGATTTTATAATCTATATTTAGATAGAGTAAATGTTGAGGACCAAGTGGCAACTGAGAGAAAGAACTACACAATAATGTTGGTTTAACAAAAACATATACTAGTACTGGTACATTTGAATAATATTTATTTTTATGTAATATTATTTCCTAGGTTTCAGTCTTGTCTCATTCAACTTTTTTTTGTCAAGACCTTTTTTGACTTTCCTGCATGTTGGTTTTTTTTGCAGGTTTTTCTTTCAGGTAGAAAAAATGAAATCTAATCTGCTTTACATATAAATTATTATGTAGCAAATACAAGGATCATTTATGAAAGCAGTTCTTTTCATTAGACTTCAGCCAACACATGCAGAAAATGTAAGCTTTTGGGTACACAAGGTTTATTTCAAATCAGAAAAGAAGCTGTGGAGTTCAAAATTAACTATAAGCTGGGCTCATTGCTCAGAATTTAATTGCGTATGGAACAGACCCTCTGTAAGGAGTAAGGTAATTGTAGCTTTTGCAGCAGAGTGGATGTCAGCTACAGAAAGAGAGAAAGAAGGATCAGGGGATGGTTATCCCTAGAGGGAGAGGAGAGACAGTCATTTACAGCCTGTGGTATATAGAGTTGAGTGAGGGAAATAGTATGTGCCATAAAACCACCATCTGCTCTTAGTCCATTGCTTTCCTTATCAGGTAAGAGTTACAAATTGTGGTTTGATACATATACTTAAGAAGCAAGGGGTTTTCACACCTTAGAACACTGGCTGTGTTTTATTAAAAGAATGAATTTAAATGATGCAAGTATTTACTTTTTAACATCTAATGTTAAAATTTTAAGTAGAATTATGAAACAAATTTCATGATTTTAAATGTCTGAAACTTGCTGTTCTCATTTTTCTGCAAAGTGTATATATACCAAATCAGCATCCCTCCAAAATGACCAAAAGCAACAAAAAAGTCCACATTGTGAAAAAACAGCTTGTCTCATAGATATGAAATCCTGAGCTTTAAACTAGTCTGCTATCATTTAGCAATTCTTTCATTAATATGTCTATAAATTGACTTTTCATAGTGGGAATTTGTACTTTTTGTAACATGTTTGAGTGAGATTTTATGCTATCCCCTTATTTTTTAACACCTCATGTGCTGCAGCAATCATAACTTTAATTCAACTTCTGAACCTCCTTGTTACTTTGGTTTACACATTGCAACCCAAACAGAGGAAAGGCAAAAGGTATTTAATACTTCTCCATATATTGCTGCCTTGTGATTTCCATTTAATTTCTTACTTGACACTCTGATGCCTTTCCAGACTGGAGATCTTGCAATCCCAACTACTATCACTATTTTGCTTCTAATTTTCCTGCTATGAGCTATCTATATAAATCAATAAACAACTGAAGCCACTAGATCAGTAAGAAACATTGTTGTAAGTTGCTCATCTCTACCACTCATGACAATAAAAATAGGTCTTTATATACCTTGTAAAAAGATAGGCTTGCAGAAGTAAACATTAAATGGCAGTCTGACTTGCTCATGGGGGTTTTGTGTTTCCATGGTTCTACTTCCTTCTCAGACTTTCACGTGCAGCTGTCAAAACTGCTTTGTGTCTCACATACTTTATGCAACATACAGGATGCAAAGCTTTTAAAGTCATCACTTTTTTCACCAGCCAGACGTAAGTGAGAGAGACAAAGGTCTCAGCTCAACACAGCAAGTTAAGAAGCCCGGAGTTCTGCCCCCAGTTCTGATTCCTCTTATACCTTTTTTTTTTCACCATTTCATTTCTCCTCGTCAATTTTCTTATCTGCAATAAATTGTGACAATGCTTTTACTTGAAAATGTGAATGATATAAACTCAGTCAGTTTAGTAAGCCAGGCTAACATGATCATGCCTGATCATACTTTAAATTATTGTTTAGAGGACCACTAAGGAAAGAATTTCACTGTGATGTCTGCTGACAGTGGTGGTTATTCGAATTCCTGTGGGCTAAAGACAGATATACTGAACAAGCTCATTTTTATAAATACTATTTGGAAGATCTTTCATATTTAAAATCATCCAGAAATGAGTAACCGTGATGTCCTGCACCACTGGAGTCAATTCACACACCACTAGCAGTGGTTCCTGAAGCAACTCTTATCTCCTTGAAGATGGCACTGTGCAAATGTTTAATAGAAATTATATACAGGTCGCTCTCTAATATTGTTACTTCAGTTGTGGGCATAGAATCTGATAAAATAGAAAAAGCCTTATGACAGCTTTAAATAATATATTATTGTGACCCTCTTGGCAAAAATCTAGTAGAAATACTATTAAAAAAAGTAATCAGATTAATCAGGGCGCAGTTATGAACAGAGACTTCAGCATTTTTTTCCCTCAAAAGACGGTAGCTGTCAAATTCACTGCATGTATTTCTCTTCCTTTAATTTTATTTTTTCTTTCGACTTAACTCAGTGTCTGTGAATAACACAAAAATGATAGCCACAACACTAAATATGTTTGTCTGAGAACAGGTTCTGTACAAGCAGTGCAAAATTTCCTGCACAGACTGCCCTGTCATCCAGACACTCACCCAAGAGGGCAAATGCAAAACCAGAGTATGCATTCAGAAGGAGGTGTTGATTTAAGACTGATGGAAGATCATCAATATTAATATCATTATATTAAAAACTATCCATTATAAAATGCATAAATGAATTCTACACTCATATTTCAGACGCAAAGGATAAATTATGAGTTTTCAGAAAAGCACTCTGCTCTGGTTACAGATATAGAGCTCTAGTTCCCCCAAATCAGCACTGTTTCTGCCTTGATATATGGGGAAACCTCTGAAGGTGATGAGGCTTTCTCAGATTGAGTCAGAATGAAAAATACCATGTTATTATATGCCCCCTGTTACGCCATAGGGCAGTCACAACTATTGCATTTTTCAGCTGGTGAGGATCATAGCAAAAAAGTAACTGCAGTAGCTTGTATGTGAGCATATATAATGTAACAGAGGTTTAGAGAACAAAATGTTGCAAAACATGTAGGTTATTAATTACCAAGATAACACCTGGCAAACTGAGAATATTTAGCTCTTCGCACGCTGGAAAGCAGGAGAGAAATGGCTGTTACCAGGAAGAGGACTTTGAAATCTTTTCCTACGTATCCAGTCTGTGTCAGTACAAGCTGCCACATGCTTGTCTCTGAAAGCTTGAGGAAAACCAGCAAAAATCCCTACTAAGAGCAACTGTGCAGGTGTACAACACAAGAAAGAAACTTTACACACTAGGAACACAAATACACACATGTAAAAATGGAAGCATGATACATATATAACAAATAAAAACTTTTGTATTATCTTGACAATAAAGAACCTATACTGTTCTCATCTATTTTGTTATCTTGAACTTTCATTTTATTATGCTGCCTCTGTATGTCACTATTGAAACTCTACAATAAAGAAAGGTTATGGAAACACCTATAATGTTCTGGTGGGGTTGCACCCCCTTGAGCTACCCCTGCATAAAGGCTATTAAAACTGTGACCTTACTAGTGATTATAACCTGGGCTGGGACATGGCCATGCTTGAGGATCTGATACTTTGATGACTTCTGTCACCATTCAGTGAGGAACGAGCTTTGGCACAAAAAAAGAGTAATGAACGTTTTTATCCTAATTCACACATGTGCTGTTTTGTCTGTCCTGGAGCTCCTCAGTACCAGAAAAACACATGAAGGACAGCAAAGTACATGAGCATGCCTTGTTTCATAGCAAGCCTTCCAGCATCCTTTCAGTTTTCATGGGTTACATAGCAACACCATATTCCAATTTTGCTTTTTAGCCTGGGTCTTCTTACATGGATGTCTACTAAAGGGTATTATCTTTTGTTTGGTAATCTGAGGAATTCTTATGGCTCTTTCATCTTATGCAAGCTGAGGATTTCCAAACTTTGATTTAATATTCAAGTTAAATGCCTTTAATATGTCAACAGGAAGCACTATTTCAAGATCTGTCACTGTGAGCTAGACTAATCCCTATCAGTTTCTAAACTATATTTTGATTTGCAACTTGACACTTCTTGAGATACTCTTCTAAAAGCAGACACAAAATGAATTAAGTGCATTGGCCGGTAACAGCTGAAATTATTGCTGTAAATCTGTTTTCTCCTACAGGTGGCTTCCAAAATTAACTAGTCACCCCTAACTGTTTAGTGAAATTGTTAGCTGATTTAATAGACACATTAAACTCCTATTAACAAATTACTGTGACGTTAATAGGGCAGCAGTTCTAAAGGAAGAAGATAAAAATGCTATGATTTCAAGTCAAATGAAATATCCTGCACTTTATCATATAATTTCTATTACTTGGAAATATAGCACAACAGTACTATAAAATAATTACTTTGATAATATATGATTTTGGAATAAAGCTAATTTATGGCGAATATAAAACAAATTTATCAATAACTTAATTGCACTTCATACCTTAAAATTTTTCTGTAATTTTTTAAAATTAAATAAGATCTAAAGATACTCATTTGCCACTGCTGACTGCATTTCAGTTGACAATGTTTTGAATTTATATTACGCATGCCTTTCACTACCCAGATTTAAAAGAGCACATTTTTGCTAAAGAACTTCTCCCATTCAGTGCTTTACCTTCTTTGGGAGCTTTGTGGACAATGAAGGGAAAACACTAACCTCTCCATCTTGGGGGATTTTTTGTGGGGTTTTTGGTTGGTTTTTTGTTGGTGGTGGTTTGAGTTTTTTTGTTTGTTTATTTGGGGATTTTGTTTGTTTGGCTGGTTTGGTTTGCTTTATTTTGTTGTTTGGTTTGGTTTGATTTTGGATTTTTTTGGGGGGCAGGTGGGTGGGTTTTTTTGAAGTGATTATGCAAAGAAGACATACAAAAACTAGGAGGTTCTTTTTTTCAAGTATATTGAAGAAAATAGTTAATATAGATGAAATAAGTTCTGATAAACACTGAAAGGATTCTTCACAGGTAAAAAACATTGTTGGAAAAAGAAAGATCATCTGGAATGAACTGCATTATTTTGTAAGCAGATTTTTTTACTTTATATTACTGATGTACTAATTAAACATCCTAATTTATTTTATCTGTCAGCACCAAGATACTTCCCTCAATAATTTTATTTATTAGGTGATAGTGTTATATGATATCTTGTCAATAAACATCACTATTGTGTGTGCTATACTGCAATTAGATCTTCCCTTATTTTAGGAACGTGCCTTTTCTGCAATTTGAAACAGTTCCAAAAAGTCTAAAGAGTTAAGAACATGCCAGGTAAATCTGTGATAAGTGTTATTCTTAATGGAAATATCCCATTAGTTCTGAAGTTGCTTATAAGTTTAAATTAAAATGTATTGATAATAGTCAATTCTGTGCAAAATATTAATTTTGGCAGCTTACAACTGACTCTAAATGACTAGGCAGACTACCTGAAAAGAATAAAGACCAATGAATTACAGTGGTGCAGCAATAACATCTCTGTCTTCTGAGGCAAAAAGCACAGCAACCATGTTCCCTGTGCTACAGCACTGAATATGATTAGAGTCCCCATTTGCACCAGAATGAAGATACATGTTAGAGAAAGTGGAATTTATATCAATCGATGCAGTTTTTCACTATGTGACCCACCATTCTTCAGACTTTAAACCAAACTTATTATCTTTGCAGTATACACGTACTTCTTTGTAAATTGTTTTAACTAGCATGTTTTATTGCTTAAAAAGTGCCTACACGTTATACCCATGTACATTTTTGGCTGATTTGTCAAATCTAACGAACCACATGTAGTCTTTTTCTGTTTTAATTATACATACTTTACTCAGAATAGTTTCCTGGAAGGGTAGGAGGCAAAATTAATTTTCTGTTAACTTTATTTAGATTTAGAAGAAAACAAAGAAAAAAATAACCAACACAACCACATTCCCAGCTTTTACATTTAGAAAAGTTAAAATGGTATTAAATTAAAAACTGAAGCATGATGACTCATTTTTATGCTAGGAGAATTTCAACTTCGCTGTCCAGGGAAGTAGCATTTGAGGACCTAGGAAATGAATTCCCAATCTCTTATTTTCATTGAGTAAGGACCTTTACTTAAGCCAAAAATTTTACATAGCATCCAATTATATCCCGTGTTATTTTTTTTTTCAGGTCTTGTTTTCAGCTTTCCTTTCTGTATACTCTATTATCTAAATTCACCCCTCCACACACCTTTCTAACAGTTGGGTATCAAACTGCTTATGTCCTATTACAGAAACAATGGTAATATAATGAGAAAAGAATCGCATAAATTCTCTGCATGTGTGAGAGTGCATGTCTGTACACAAAGTATAAAAGCTATAAAGTAAGAGTTTGAATTATGAAGCAATAAAACATATTTGAAATACCTGAAAATTATCTGAACAATCAGAAATAAAAGTAAATTATACTGGTGCATAAGATAATAGAGCAAAAAAGCAGGTATCTTCATTACCTGGAAACTGTCATGGAGTAACCACACCAGTCACAGAAATGACTGCACATTCTGGGCTAAGATTTCTGGCTTAAAGCTAATCTCTGCTATCACTCTGACATTCATTGCTAAAAATCAAGTATGTTATTACAGAAGATTCAATTAAAGCTAGTTGTAAATCACAAACTTATATCAGAACTCCCATTTGTTTTTTTATTCCGAAACCAAAGATAATGAAATATGACAAACATACCGTAGAAAGCAAATGTTAGAAACTTGCGCACTAAAAGTAATAATAACACCTATAGTGCCTATATGAGAGGCTGAATGGTGAAGGGGATGAACAGAAGGAAACTACTGTCAGTTGGAGAAGATTTGCCCCACTCGAAACAGGTACACATTTATAGCACATTTTACTATTTCTCTGCTTCATTTCAACTTTCAAAGAAAAAGTAAAAAATTACCTTTCCAACATACTGAGGTTCAGAGCCCATGTACTCCTCCAGCACAAAAAATTGATTCCACACCCAGCCTCGTTTGACTCGCTGGGCAAATGACCTCCTCCCTGGCACTGGGACAACATTTTCTCTTGCCTCTGGTTCTAAAGTCTGTTGTGGCTGTGGATGCAGTGGCGTTAGGAGACCTCCATCAAATAGGACACAGAGAAGCAGGGATAAGCAGTTCCTTGTAAGCATTGGCAATGGCTTCCCTACAGCAAGTAATAAAAACTCCAGTACTTAATGCAGAGCAGAGGAATCCAGGTTTGAGGTGTCTGTGGCCTCCACCTCTTAGCTTCTGATTTTATTGCGGAAATGCTAATGCAGGCATTAATCCTTCTGATGACAAGGTTTTTGCTGCATTAAATTCCATCTAAAGGGACCTATAAAAGAGATTTACATGCAACATCAAGTTACATAAAATTACATTGAAGCGTTCATCAAAATTCTCACACCAAGTTAGTTTATAGAGACAGAGAAAAAGATTAGGAATTACATTTTTAAAAGAGATTGCTATTTTGTTTATAGCACTGAGCTGCTCTAGAACATTGTACAGTTATTACAAGAATAGGTCATTCTTGCTCTGCTTAGCATTACCTTTGTGTCTAAGGACAGGCCATTTGCCTTTGCTTCATGACCCAGTTATCACACAAAACTGTTACCCATCAGTGATGTCAAAAATATTTACTCTGGGTTTACACAGAAAATATTGGAGAAGAGCAATCTTCCATACTACTGTTCAGAGCAGAAATGCTTTGCTTGTTGTCTTTCTTTGCCAGAAAAGCACCTTGGGGGCTACTCTACTGTTTGCTGGTTGCAAGATAAAAGAAATACTGGTAATAGGATTTAAGATGAATTCATTTACATTTTGAAAACAAAAATACAATTTATACCACTATGGAATTCACCACTTTGTTAAGGCCATATTGTGTCATTAAGTAGGAATTTCTACCAAATTAATAAAGAGTTCTGCTTAAAAATCAATGCCATGATACGGACCTCAGAAAAGAAGAAAAAGTACATAACCATATATATTTTTCATTTTCAAACTCTTACAAAGGTTATATTTTCCTTACTAATAATATTATTAATATCCATAACAATAAATAACATAAAAGTTCTTATTTGTTAGGTACATGCTGAAGTATCTAAACAGAAAGAATTTATAATTGGGAGCCTGGAAAACCTAGTAAGTTTTGAAGAAAATAAAAACACTCTGGAAAAATAACTGCACTTCCTCTTCCAAATTTAGGGAAAGATCTTCTGTTCTAATTAGAAAAAGCTATGGTTTAGGTCTTAATAAAAAAGAAAGTAAAAAATGTGACAAAAAGATATCTATTTCAAGTGAGTGTTTTAACCTTGCCATCAGAAAGGATTAAAAATGAGGGAAGAACTATTTGCCTATGACCCTTCAAAAAAATATTTCTAAGTTCTGATCAGGACTTTTTTTTTTATCTTAGGTACAATGGATACAAACTTCCCACTCACATTATCATTTGTATTCTATGAATTTTATTCTGGCAAAGAAACTTCCAGACAGTACCCTACCAAGCTACAGAACTGCACTCAGTATTAATATATTTGGTATGTATTTCTATTAGCAGCTTTTTTTATTTAACAGTTCACATGACTTTTAGTGCTTCTCTCTTCAGTGTATTCAATGGTATATCACATCAGGTTCATCCATTATTCAGTTCCAAGAATTCCAAACTCCTGTGTCTCTCGATCCACCATTGCAGGGTTCATGCCTAGGTTTTTATGGCAAAATTGCAGCAACCATGAAACACAGGGGGGGAAAAAAAAGGCAAACAAAGAATTCAGAGTATCCTTTTGAAATACCCAGCAATAGATAGGAGCTGGAAATAAACAACATTAAGAAGTGGGATAGCCTGCACTGCTTCACAACCCCCAAAATCATGCTGTATTCAATTTAACTACTATACCATTGCTCTTTGCTGAGAAGGCTTTGTACATTACAGTTCTCCCAGCAGAGCTCTGCCTCTGGCCATGTCTGTCAGTCAGGGAGCTTTTAAAATGTTATACAGCACCAAAAGTAATGCAAAGAGATTGAAGGACTTCAGTGAAAGGAGAACAAGTCCCCTTCGGCTGGAAGGTTAGTAATAAAGCGCAAAATGCAGAGCACTTTAACCCCTTCTCTGTCAGCCTCCTGGACTACCTTCCAGAATGCACGCTGCATAGTCAGGAAAGAGCAGTGCTACTGCTTGCTTTATTTTCTATAGCTTCAAAAAGCTGATGAATGGGAGGGTCAGAGAATAATGGGAGGCTAATATGTGTTGCAGTACAGGACTGCAGCACAGATGCCCTCATCAGCTACAAAAAAGTTCACTGTGAAGAATTTTCTAATTTAAAGCTCAGCAGTTAGAAGGCTGATAATGGAGAATTCAGCACTTCGAGACACAACAGAACCACTCCAGCTTGATGCTGTGTAACACCAATGCAGCAGGAAACTGAGGCAAAGGGTCTCCCCTGCCGTGTCTCCTTCCCCAGTATTTTATTGCTGGCTTTGGAGGAAGCCTGGTGTCTGACAGAATATGTTTAATAGCACAGCTGGAACTTGTACAGCAATCCAAAGGATAAGACTGATACTTCTTTTATTCTGTTTATTGCTTTGCATTTTTTTTTTTAAGCTAAGTGTTAGTCTTCCAGCCAAGATGCCTAAACCTGTCCTGGTGCTTTTATATGGTCATAGGCTCATTAGACACTTAAATCTAGCACCCTTATAGACTTCTGCCTGGAAAACTGATATGAGGGCTAGGAGATTAGGATTTAGAAATTCAATCAGAACAATTAGCCATAAGGGAGGTACTGTATTTTCTTTTTTTTTTTTAAAAGGAGTTATTTCCTCTGATGCTTATGAAAGGATACAAGTTTCTATATATATTAGTCCACATATGTTCCAGTAGGTGATTAATAAGTGGAATTTATTATTTTAACTTAAAATAATCTTGAGATACTGGCACAGGTTGCCCAGAGAAGTTGTGGCTGCCCCATCCCTGGCAGTGTTCAAGCCCAGGCTGGATGGGACTTTGAGCAACCTGGTCTAGTAGAAGGTGTCCCTGCGCATGGCAGGGGGGCTGGAACTAAGTGATCTTTAAGGTCTCTTCCAACCTCAATCATTCTACAATTCTTTATCTAATAAGAGAGTTGTGCACCCTCAATGCATCTCTTCCTCATACAATATGAAAGTACAGAAGGCCAGATTTTTCTTAGATCTTGCTTTTTTTTCAAGATTAACTGCTGCTAATCACTTCTTCAGACTATTTTCTATAGATTTAAATACCACTACACATGACTTAATTAACCCATGAGGAGAGGTATAGAGGGAGTGCCTGTATGAACTTACCCCCAAACATTCTTTTACTGAGATTACATTTATTCATTTCCCAACTTCAAAAGGTGAAATGACCAGCAGCAAGCATGGACAATCTGTTAAAACATAACAATTAAGAAATTTTGATCCTATATACTCTGTCTGCAAAACTGCAGGCTTAGAAACTCATGAAATGCAAATGATGAATTAAATATTGCTACTATTTATTGAGAATAACAAAATATAGTATAGATGGTCCTCCTGCAAGACTCTTGATACTGACCTGGATTATACTACCATTAACCTAAACAGCCCAAACAAAGGAATATTTTTGGCATAGCAAAACTGATGCATGCCAGTAATGCTTCAATAACCCTGAATGAAAAAGACCCATCACACTGGAGATACAAATCACTTCACCAAGCCTGGCACAACACGGCATGGACAATACCTCTGGTCAGTTGGGGTCAGCTGTCCCAGCTGTGTCCCCTCCCAGTTTCTTGTTTACCCCCAGCCTACTCACTGGTGGGTGGTGTGAGAAGCAGAAAAGGTCTTGACTCTGTGCAAGCACTGCTCAGCAATACCTAAAACATCCCTGTGTTATCAACACTGCTTCCATCACACATCCAAAACAAAGCACTGTACCAGGTACTATGAAGAAAATTAACTCTATCCCAGCCAAAACCAATGCAGATCTGTATGAAGTATCTACTTGGATCAGACAACAGGTGCACTACTGTCACATGCAGACAAGCAAGAAATGCCAAGCTCCATTAAGCACCCAAAACTGTCTTCAGTGAATGGAGGCAAATTGCTTACTGACAAAGTATCCATTACACAATGATGGTAGGATCATTTCTGTGGCCACCTTAATCATAAATGTATGAGCATAGAGAATGCTTTTGCTTATGTGAAACAACAGCTAGTGTAGAGAAATCGTCTTACTACCCATAAAGAGGTTTGAAAAAACTTGGCAGTACTGTAAAATGGTTGATTCATACCAGACGGAAAGCCAGCTAAGATCTATAACTGGATATGCTCTAACAGGTGACCATCTAACCTCATTTCTCTGCAATATCCTGAAATTAGAAAACACAACAACAGAAAAAATGTCTATGCTGTCAGTGTCTATTAAAATTAACTGCTAAGGTATTTGAGATTATATATCTTGTGGTTAAAGGAACAGTAAAAGGACACGGAAAACCTCAGTTCATGTCTCACCTTGATATGGTTTCTTACTCAGACCTTTGATCAGCAAATCAGTTACAGTGATATTCTCAAAGGTATTTAGTTAGAGAATTCCTGTTTGATTAGAGTCTTGATGTCCATATTTCTCATGAGTTTGATTTTCTTGAGCTTCACAACCTATCTACACACTTTGGAAATAACCTTTCTTTCCACCTTTTTTCCACCTTGTCTTTTTTTAGTTAGGGTAGGAACTACTTGGTAACCCAAGTAACCCATTAAAATGGGGGTTAGGAGGGAATTCACAAGAAAACAGACTAGAAACCTCCAACTACCATGGAGAACAATTCTCCATCTCTCCACTGTACAAACTGGAACAGTTTAAGCAGAGTGATTGAGCAAGTCCCACCTCTGATGCCACCAACTCCATTTGGCAAGTGTAACACGTGGAATCCATGTCAGATAACTCTCACGGGAGGAAAAAATGTTTCTAAACTCAAAGACAACACCTGACTTACTGGAGTCTTTAACATGATACAAACCAGTTACTTGTTTATCTCCCTTTGTGTGGGACACAGTAAGCCTTAGAAATCATCTTTGCTTAAGCTCAGCCAGAAACTAAGCACCACACAGCCACTCACTCACTCCACCTCCCCAGCAGGATAGAGGATGGAAGAGAACAGGAAGGGTAAAAATGGGAAAATTTGTGGGTTGACATAGTAACAGTTTAATAATTGAAATAAAAGATAATAATAATAACAATTAATAATAATAATAGGTAATGTAAAGGAAAATTACAAAGAGAGAGAAACAAACCCCAAGAAAGACAAGTGATGCAAATTAAAACAGTTGCTCACCACCAAACATTGCCCAGCCAGTTGCCCAGCAGCATCCCCATGGCCAAACTTCCCCCTAGTTTATTGTTGAGCATGACGCTATATGGTATGGTTTATCACTTTGGTCATTTGAGGTCAGCTTTCCTGGATGTGTCCCCTTTCAGCTTCCTTCCCACAGCCTATTTGCTGGCAGGGTGGTATGAGGATCTGAAAAGGCTTTGACTCTATGCAAGCACTGCTCTGCAATATCTGAAACATCCCTGTTTTAAGCACAAATCCAAAACATACCCCATACTAGCTACTATGAAGAAAATTAAGTCTATCCCAGCCAAAACCAGTGCAGAAACCTACAGTGGCTAACTATATAGATTGGTCCCTCATGAATTTGAATGCCTGAAACTCTGTACTTCAGTGCTGTTTATATGAGGAGAAACAGAAACCCAACACCTCAAATATTCTGAAGTTTAATGATAAGACTAATCTGATAAAATGTGAGAAATATGGATAGAAAATGCACAAATGGAAGATGAATCTTGGTATTTCTGGAAGATACATGTCATCATCTGGAGAACTGTACTGACTGAACTACTGGGCAACAAGCAGATGATGATCCTTCCCTTGTAATAAGTTGACTTTAGCTTTGTAATTCTATTACAAAAAAACCCAAATCCTAGCATTTTGTGTCAAATACTTTGCTTGATATAAAGTAATTAATTATACAACTTGGCAAGAAAAATATGAGTTTGATTAAGGCTATGATTTTGGGATTTGACAATCAAAGTGACTCCGTCTCTCTTAAATGGTTATTTGCAGAGCTGCATTTTCTATCCTGAGTTAATAGTTCAATTTCAAAGTCAGTTATGTCTATAAATATCAGGAGTGATATGTCTATAAATATCAGGAGTGATACTAATATGAATCTGGAACACTCTATTCTGTTTTTACTGGCATAAAACCAAAGTGAGATGAGAATGATGTTCCTGATGTTTGAGTACAACTTCCCTTGTAGCACATTCATAGGAAGGTTGCCACCAAGATATATTAAAGCACCAAAACCATGTGATATGCTATACCAGTATCCAATAAATCTATTTATGAAGTGCCTAACATTGGAGAAGACTCTAATTATGTTTGGCATTTCTAAGCACTACAATAATAAAGGTATTATAGCTCCACAGACATGCTTTAATAATTGGTTTTCCAGCATATAAAAAAGTGATTCCTTAAGAGAGTTTGGTAGCATAACAAAATCAAAAGATACATACTTAAAAAAAAAAAAAAAGGCTAAAGAATGATGAGGGCTTTAAAAAAAAAATGAAAAAAAGCAATATAAAAATATTCTGTGTGAGTGCAAAACAATAAACTGGTCCTATATACAACTATTAATACATATTGTGTCAGCTTTGTCATAACTAGCAACACTTACATGTGATCATTTGTAATTTAAATATATGCCACTAAGCCATCATTCTCTACATGGCAAATTATCATGTCTGACTTACAAACATGCATAAAGACATGAGGCAAATCAGTCTTAAAAAAAAAAAAAAAAAGACTGAAACTTTCATTATAATAAATATGTGAGTGGTGTCCCTCGGGGATCGGTGTTGGGACCGGTCTTGTTCAACATCTTTGTCGGTGACATGGACAGTGGGATTGAGTGCGCCCTCAGCA
>JANHGB010029296.1:0-19829 GCA_026283785.1 Coracopsis vasa
GAAAGTCCCTTCCAACCCAAACCGTGCTATGATTCTATGATTTCTCCTTTGCCTTTGAGCTGTAAGTATATCCGGGAGCTGAGCTCTTTACCCAGTGAAATGTCCAAAACAGTGATGGATGTACTGGTGTAAGTACACACCCCAGGGGGAGCCGGTACAGTCAGAGATGTGAGGATGCAGCAGCCTGGGCCTTCCTCCTCTGAGGCAGCAGAGATCCTACAAGTTTGCACCTGTTTTTTGTTTTAAGCTGCAAATAGCAGCTCTGAAGCCCCTTCATTCCACTCTGCACTTTAGTCTGACAGAGGAGGTATGGATAGACAGGACAGGCTAAAACTGGGGGTGAATCAGATATAGGTTGAATAAGAAAGGTCTTTCAGGTAACATTTCTTTACATGTGTTAAGATACAGGCAACAAATCTGTCCACAGGGCCAGGAGCAGGGGATTGAGAATCCAGGGAGCAAATGTAGAGTCATGTAAGTGCCAGCAAAGCTTCTCTTCAGACTTGTGCACTTCCACAGGTTGGCTCATGCTCCATCAGAGCTCTGGGGCCAGCATGATTTGGAAGTGCGTAAGCGCCAGCTCTGCCTTTGGCCCCACTGTAGCCCAAATGAAGAGTCAAGAAGCGGAAGAGCAAGCTGGTTTCCTGCTGTGAGTGCAGAACTTGCCTTCCTTGGGCTCACCACGCAGCTCCTGGTGTAAGACAGGATGTGTAGCAATCTGCCCAGAGCCTTGGGTGCACCAAACAACTCAAGAGCCATCAGGGAAGCTCTAGGAACCCCTTACTGGTGGTGACACTTGAATGAGAGCCTTTTCACTTTCTGGATGTGGGCACAGTCCTCCTGTGCTGTCTTACATGAGGGCAGAAAATGCAGAGCTGGTCACATATCCATACTGCCAGGCTGGTTTCCTTGGTGACACGTCCAGGCACAGCCAGGGACTTGCATGAAAGTCCAACTGTTCCTCCCTTGCCTCAATGGAGACACAGCAGCAGAAGGCTCAGAAATGGTCCATTCCTGTAGTGTGGGACTGATTTTGTGACCTGGATGCTGGGTACCACCTCCGTGAGCTGGAGAGCACTTCTCCTACCCAGTGTGGCACGTAGGCTCGACACCGGGGTCAGTGAGGAGATAGTGATCTGGCTGCAATTGCTGGGGAAGACTCCTGTCCTGTGCCTCAGGTCTCACCAGACATCAGGGCTGAACTCATCTGTCACTTGCTGTCACAGGGCTCTGTCTGAGGCCCCTCTGTAGCACTGACCCTTAAAGGACAAGCTTTCTCAGGGATCATCCTGTGTGAAAACCAGTGACCCTGGTTTTCTTCATCGGCCTGAAGAGCAAGGGCTCTTCTTGAATATCTCCCTCCAATCAAGCAGGCTGTCTGTCCTGTGATTTATTATCCTGCTTCTAGTGAAACATGTTCTGCCTGCTAATGGCCACTGACTGCTCCCACTTTGCCCAGCAGTGAGATTTTCAGCTTCAAGGTGCAACACTGTGCACCAATGGTATTTTCAGCCTTGGCCTGACCTTCACATTAGCCTCAGGGTCAAAGTCTGTTGCATCAGTTTGCTCCCACTAGGATGTCATTTATCAAGAGCAGTGTCATAAGGTTATTGGTTTCTTATGTAAGTGGTAGGAAGTGATCACAGGCTTGTCCAGACCCATATCTTGTTTCTGAAACATCAAATAAAGGTGATGTTCATGGCAGAGAGCAGTTTGTAAATGCCACAACGACCCATCTAGTGACACAGATTCACTACTTACCCCTACAGAGAGGGCCTGTGGTTTCTCAAAGATCAGTTCAGTGGGATCTGCATGCCACGTGGGGTGCAGCATCTCATCCTATGGGGACTCGAGCTGTAGGTGGCACTTCCAAACACACATTTCTTCAAAGGGTCACTGACAAGGCTGTTTCACACACCACACACACACACACAGAGCGGTGCCATGCAGGTAGGAGATGGGATTTAGAAATATGCCAAATGGTGGAACAGATTGAAATCAGAAGTATGACAGAGTCCCGTCTTAAATAGCAAATAGAAAATGTGTTTCCCTTCTCTTTTCACAACGGAGCTGTGCTGCAGGAGAAAGCACTCAACTCAGCCAAAGGGACCTGGCTCTGGTTTTATGGCAGTTGTCTTTTTGCAATTGCTGTCCTTTTGCGCATGAATGCATATGGAGATGCTGTTTGGGGAACACTTGGGCACTCAGGAGGAACAGGAGAAAAGGCCCTGGTTCTCCTCCAGTGTCTCTTGGGCCTGAGGGAGGAACCACACCTTATTCCTATAGTTTAAAGAGTCATAGAATCATAGAATGGTTTGGATTGGAAAGGACCTTAAGATCATCCAGTTCCAACTCCTTGCCATGGGCAGGGACGCCTCACGCTGCACCATGTTGCCCAAGGCTCTGTGCTTGAAGACTAAAAAGAACATTCTTTCTAGTAAAGTATTTTCAACAAAAGAAAAAGATCTCTTAAGTGCATATGCACTGCTGAACACTTTGATTTATTTTCTGGGAAAAACTTCACAGAAATGAAGAGGGTTTAGCAGTTTTTGAGCTTGCAGAAGACTAGCAGCAGGCAGAGGCTGCATAACACAGGTAAGGCTGCTTTTGCTTCCCTGAAACCCATACTTTGCAAACAACTGATCCAGAAAAAGGTATAGCAGCTGTATTAAAGAAATTACAAAGACTTTCTGTGTTCAGACCAAGCAAGCCTGGACTTTTTCTGGAAGCCCTTCCCTTGTGAAGGGACCCACACTGCCTGGTCTGAACATGGACCTTAAGCGCCAGCTCCGGACTCCAGGTGGGTAATAATGTTCTACTGTTAATATACAATAATCAGAACTACTTCTGACCTTCGCTTCTAGTACTCTCTGCAGCTCAGCACCTCTTGGCCTGTTTACCTGTATCAGTTTGTGCAACAGGCAAGGTAGATTGATGTTATTTACCTCCTCAGTGTCATCAGCTACTTGCTTCGACAAAGAGGCTATGTGGAAAGGATCCAGACACTGTGCAGAGTGAGGAAAACCACCCTGGATTCATTATGTCCCAGTCATGATGGGATGAGAAAAGATTCCAAAGAATTCAGAATAAATCTACTTTTCATGACACAGCCAAGAATTCACAGTCAAGTGAATACCTTCTGGGCAAAAGCCACCCATTTGACAACAGTACAGTTATAATCCAGACACGTCTACTACCAGCAGGAAGATATGCCACCAGGATGGTGCAATAAAGTAAGCAACAAAACAGGTTTTCTAATTGGGAAAAGCACTTTGAATAGGCTGCTTTAAAACCTGTTTGCAACCAGTTTGGCTGTCTCCTGAAATTCCTACCCCACCTAGTTATCTCTTCCTTCATTTTTTTGCAATTTCAAACATTCTGAGGTTGTATCCAAAAGGAAGAACTTCCCAAGTATAACACTCCAGAGAAGGGCCACGAAAAAATGTTGTAGCATGCCATCTTTTGGCAGTGGCACTGACGTCCAGGTGAGGTTGGCAGATAAACAGCTCCCAGTCTAGATCACACCAAGCTAGCAATCACATGCCTTGTGCTTTAACATCCTGACTCCATGTTTATGTTTGTTTTTCAAGTGATTCTGTCTCATCAGTGTATGGAAAAGGTTAGTTTCTTTTCCCCATCTTCCTTGCTCTATTCCACTTCACTCTGTTCTGGAGAGGCATGCTTGCCTCCTAGGGCCTGATCACATACTGCCCAACAACTTCCAGAAATACCTGTTTATTTATGTCCACAGCATTTTTAGATACCTCTCAGAAAGGCACCCAGAAGACAATAGAATCAAAACATCTGGGACAATATAAAAGATGAGTAGAACAAAGAGCCTGCAAGGTCCCAGCTAACCTAGCGGGACACAGGGAGGGAAGAGCAGATCTCCCTGCTCATCCAGTTCTACAGGCCACATCAGCTTGCCAGGCTCTCCATCCATGACAAAGCCATGAGGCTTCCTAACATCACTCCTTCTCTGTTGCCAGCTTGGCTCTCTAACTGAAGGAGCCAAAACTTCCAAAGAAAACACTGCTTCACAGGACAGCTGACAGTGATGGGGAAGAGGTTCAAGCAGATATAAGTAGGTCTGTCCTGTCCAAGTAGGGTAGGACAAACTGTCACCAGCTCCCTGGGGATGGTAGCTGCAGCAGCAAACAGCAATACCAGTGCTCACAGGATACCTGCCGTGAAGCTGTCACCCTCTACTAGCGTACATAAAAAAAAGGCATTTTTAAAACTGACTTCCCAAGACATGCAGAAAGGAACTCCCATTTCTTCAGGTGATAACACTGCTGACTGAATTGCTCAGTGCACATTTGAACTGCTTAACAAGTGAGCATGCCCTTCGTGGTGCTATTCAGACTGGTGTGTGGGTACAATCACCTGCCTAGCAAGCCAAGCTGTAGCCCTGGTTACATCAAAGCACCTCTCACTGACCTCTAGGAACCCTCAAGTTAGGCTCTGGGTTAGAATAAAACTCTCACTGCAATGCTTATCAACACCATTTATGTAAAAGACATTGGAATTAGCAAGACAGCTCCAGCCTCAGTCTGATTGTAATTGTATGCTTCAATCACACTGGGATAACAATCAGGGAGAATAGATAATAGGTCTTGCATCCACGTGGTAGCAAGTAAATACAGCAGTAAGCAAGACCAGAACTATCTCATGATTAAACACACTGATAGGAGAAACTGAAAGGCACACATGGCTTGCAACACTCAGAAAAAAATTAATTTAAAGCTTGCAGAAGACATTGTGATTACAAAACTGAATTTAGCCAAGTCTAGCCTAACCTGAGTGTCAGAGGACCTGACAACTAAAATGATCTAGATCGTTATATAAAATCCACATCATGAAGTCCAGATTTAAAGTCATTGTTTTGTCATTAACGCCATGCTTAAAGTCTCCCACTGCATTGTGCTTGAAGGAGAACCCTAGTCACAGAATTTTCAAGGGCTAAGAAATACTAGCCTATAAGCATGCATACAGTGAAAGTTGGGTACTTAAATTCTTCAGCTATTTGGAATAATCCCATCTTGTGACAGTAGTATCTGTGAATGAGGATGGCAGCACGCCATTGCACCTACTTCATAACTAAGTCCCAACACAGAATGCTTGGGCATTAAGTTACACTCTGTTTTATTATTATTCCCCCTACTAACTTCCAAAGCCATGTATCATTCAATTCAGCTTGACACAAGAGCTCCAGAATATCCTTGGCAAAGCAAATACCCTTAACACCTTTGCACTGAAGAAAAAAAACATAAGTCGTGTTAGCTGTTACACTGCTATTGTACCACCTCCAACTTGAACAGTGGCCACAAGGTATCTTCTTTCTTTTCCTTCATGTCAAGAAGAAAATACAGTCATGCTAAGAAGAAAGTTTAAGTCACTAAATTGGGCTGAATTCATGCAGTGTGCTTGCACTGAGAGTCTGCAAAGCTGTCAATTCCTGTAGAACTTGTCTCCGCCACTGAACAAGCAGCAAGAGCACTTCAGGCCCTGGATTTTCTGCCTGGCTTTTTCTGTGCAGCTCCTGGTATTAAAACCAAAAAAGGTAAGAAAAATGCAAGAACTGCCTCAGAATCAAAGTGTTATCAGTAAATCTCTCTGCACAAATAAATGTGGCAAAGGCATCTAGAAGGGCTTTCTGGGGCCTCCATGCTTCTGCCCTCATTGGATTTTGCATAGAAAAAGCAAAGCTTGACAGGCAGTGCATCCAAGCTGCTTGCTCTCATCTTGCAGGTGTGCAGTGTTCAGCAGGACACAAGTCACACTGAAGGAGAGAACCAGGCCTTGTTGTATGGAAGACCCCACAGCCACATTGTGCTTCAGCTCCCGTTCTGTTGCTCCTCCTCATTCTTGCTCTTCTTCCCCCATGCCAAAGAAATCTGCCCAAGGATGGAGTGCAAGTGTGGCGCCTATTTAAAACACTCCAACAATTACACATTCAACACACACCGAGGGTATGAGATAACTTCAGAAGAGTCTTTTCTAGTATTCCTGAAGTGATGGTGATTTTCTAGTTTAAAATAGCTGAGGCAGTTAAGCAGCTACTGAAGTCTGTACAGCTAACTACGCAAAAACTGAGCCAGCACCCCTATGCACTGATGTGATGCCCCGGTAGAGGGTACATTACTACTTGCATCCACTGCCGTAGACTTCTGTTAAGACCATTTTACCTGTGTAATAAAATATATTTTATTAAACCAGGATAAGTCACTGAATGAGTACTAAGTGGACATACCTATTTTTATTAAATAAAAAAAGAGCAATTGATGCATGTACTGTATTCAGTCTTTTAAAATTTTTATTCACTCCTCAAGAGTCAATAAGTTATATAAATCATAGTAGTTTTCATTTCCTTACTGAAGTAGTCAACAAGATCTTTACTTTATTTATGCTGAGTCGCCAGCACATTAGATCTTTAGAAAGAGGGTGTTGGGATTTGGTTTTCCAGAGGTTCTTCTTAAAAACACTACCTCTCTGCATGAGTTTCCATGAAACCTCTTTTTCATTGCTAGCATAGCACTGCAGTTCCCCAGGAGGTTCCAATACAGCCACTCCAGGTGTCGAGTCACTTGGCCCTGTGCAGGTTCATTCCCACCTGGAGAGCGAGCCCCAAGGCCGGCAGAGTGGCGACCACACACCACAGCCACCCAAACCCTTCCACCTTGCCACTGCTCTTGGAAGGAAGTCACAGATCGCACCGGAGCTCCCTGCTGAAGGTAGGGGCAATGATTCCATTTGACAGATATTAAACCAAATACTTTTGTATTTAATTAACAGTTCCAGAAGGTTAAAACTGTAGATGAACACACAGAACTTCTGTCAATGACAATGAACTGAGGCAGTAACATTGTCATCCCCATGCTTTAAACAGCATCTAAAGCAACTTCTAAGCAAGTATAATTTGGGTTACTCTTGTAGAACTTAAGCAGTGATTTGTGTTTGCTTTACCTAGTAGGAAGGGTTTTCAAACACTTTAGTAACTTATAACTAGTCCCACAGTTCTCATTTTTCCATCTGCTGCTCATAAGCAGATGTTTTGCATTGTATACCAATAATAGATTCCCCCCCCAGTAACAATGCAATCTAGTTTTCATGGTAACACACAAAAACATTCTAGTCTTGTTCCTCTTCCTCCACATCCTCATCTTCATCCCCTTGATCTCCAGACTCAATATCGTCTTCATCTTCAACCTGAAATTAAGAAAGACCTGTTGTGAGCAGGAACATCGCTTACTCCATTCCAGCCTTCTGAAGGCAAGGCAAATGCTAAGGGAGCAAAAACAAGCTTAAAGCTAATGTAAAATTATCATGGAGTATCAATTACTGCTTAATAAAAACAACTGTCATCTTGTCAAATCAGCTGCCCATTAGGCTCCCCAAAACTGCCCTGACAGTTCACAGTGCTACTTAAAAAGCAGACTAAAGTTATTTAGTTATCACTTGTATTATCTGTGGAACGATCCTTAGGATTATATCACAGCCATCATCTGCTTTTGAGTTAGCAGCCAGGATGAGGTGCAGCAAGGTATCATTCCAGACGTGTATGTGAAAAGTAGTTTTCCTCACAGGAGTTTGGCAGGTACCTCTCAAGATCCCTAACCTGAGAACCCAGTGGACCCGTTGTTTTGCTTACCGGTACACCAAGATCTTTCAATTTGATCTTCAGTGCAGATAGTTTCTGGTCCTGGTCAGCCAAAAGCACGAGAAGATCATCCTGTTCTTTCTTTGATTCTGCAACTTCTTGCTGAAGTTTAATTTTCTCATCTTGCAAAATAGCAACTGTACTGCTGGATGAATCCAGGTGCTGTTTTAGTGATTCTTTTTCCTCAGAAAGGGCTTTGACTTCACTCTGGAACAGGAAAAATCCCCCACCAAGTTACACCATAAGCATAGGAACAGCTGAAGCCTTGTTTCCTACAAACACACTCCATGCACTACTTACAACAGCTCCAACCCCAGCAAGTGCCCTGTGGCCTTGCTCCCACACACTTCCTTACCCAAACTCCCCTTATTACCAACTAGTAGTAAGGGTAGGTGGAAGTCTTAGCAGTGGCCACCTTCCCCCAGCTACACTGGGCTGTCCTTGTCGGACTAAAGCTATCTCCTAGACTGTCATTACCAGCTCTTTCAAGGCAGACAAAGCTTGCATTTCTCAAGTGAAAAAGAAAGGAGATACATCCAGCTCCTCTTGCATGGCCTGAAACACATAAGATGTTCACGAAACAGACCACTTCCACTCAAAGTCTCTCCTATCATAGAAGTCCTCCAGGTGAAGACTGAGTATCAAATGACTTGGTTTAGTGTTCGCCTGCTACCAACCTTCAATTCTTTGATTTGTTGCTCAAGTTGTCCCTCCAATTCAGAGCTCTTTGCTACTATTGCACCACTGTCTCCTAACACAGGGTCTGCAGTTGTGTTCTGTGGACACAAAATTCAATAGAAGAGCATTGAATGCCTCACAGAGAAAGACAGCAAGCCAAGAAGTTATACAGTCAGCTAGAGAATTTACAGGCATATTTTCTTCTTACAGTGTAGCCAAGGTGTGGTAGTTACAAACATCCTGTGCTGCAAGGCATCAGGAAAGAGGTCTGTGCTTCCTGGGGTCCCAGTAAACACATACACACATGCACACAAAGAAGAAAACAAGGAGCAAGCCTTATTTCATATGAGTTGCTCTCTAAAGAGACAGTTAGGGTTTTTTTCTGGGCAGACCCTATTTATTACAGGCCTTCACTCAGATGCTTTCTAAGTGCCAAAGGTTTTGGTTTATTAGGCTAAATATCCACAGCTTTGTATGTGACTACTAAAAATAGCAGTAGTTCAGTCTCAGCCAGCTCTACCCAAATTCCAAAACGTGGCAGCTGTCTTTGAGCTACAACTACCCTGTGGCAGGAATTCCAGACAATTGCTTCTCCAGTGATGCCCTGTTTAAGCCAAAGCTCTAGGCAAGGTCTGGAGGGTGACAGTGAGCTGCTCAGGCAGCAGGGAGCAGCCAAGAGGCCCCTGTCTCACAGGCACACATGGCCAGCACATGTACAACGGCATCTTAGATCACAGCTGCTGAGACTTGTGGCGATGCCAGTGTTAAAAGCCTTCCTCTGAGCTGATCTGTATATTAAATTAAACACTCAATATTTTCCCCACACAAGTGCTCAAATTTGATATTCGGTGCACAGATCAGAACAAACCAGCCAGAGTAATAGAATCACAGACTGGTTTGGGTTGGAAAGGACCTTAAGATCATCCAGTTCCAACCCTTGCTATGGGCAGGGACACCTCACACCAGACCATGTCGCCCAAGGTTCTGTACAACCTGGTCTTGA
This sequence comes from Coracopsis vasa, assembly GCA_026283785.1. Taxonomy (NCBI): domain Eukaryota; kingdom Metazoa; phylum Chordata; class Aves; order Psittaciformes; family Psittacidae; genus Coracopsis; species Coracopsis vasa. Next base: position 9,342 of record JANHGB010029296.1, read on the forward strand.
ACACCGTCAGGGATAGAGAAGCAGCATGAGTTGAAGTGAGTGCATCTCCCACTGAGCAGATACCCTGTTCTCATTACACCAGAACTGTCAAGCAGGGCACACCACAGCTACCCTTGTTCTAGATCAGATTATTTAGCTATTCTGTAAGGCTTTATGGTCTCATCTTTTCAACGCATAGCTAAAAAATCCAAACAAACTCTTGAGGCATTTGGAGGCTGCACAGATGCACTTATCAATTGCTATTCAACCATACCATCAACTTCCAAATTAGTATCCTCAATTGTTTGCAAGAGTAACAATCCCTCTAATGTCCATGGTATCATGCCGTTGTGTCTAAAGAGACTATTTCCTTTGATTAGGGTGAGAGCTTAAATAAAGTGCTGAGTAGTTGGCATTCCTTTGTTAAAATAATACCAAGGACCAGTGGCCTCATGGAGCACTAACTGGACCGCAAGTCCCCTCTTCCCTCATGAAGGACCTGTCTAGGGAACATGTTACTTCATTTACAACACTCTGGGAATCACTTGCTGACGTGTATTCTTAAAACAAGGTTGGGTTACGACAAGGGCTACAGACAGCATGCAGGAAAGCAAAGTCTCCAAGTTTAGTCCCCAAAAGAGAAAATAAGTAACTTGGTCACTGGTACCATTACTTGTAGCTTTTGATTCTCCATCAGAAGCTGAGAGATTTCTGCAGACTGTAGTTGTAGCTGACTCCTGAGCATTTCTAACTCCTTTGGGAAACAAAGACAAAGCCATACTTTTAAGTTAATTCGATAAAGCAAGATAATTATTCACAATACATTCTTCTTCAGTTAAATATTACCAAACTGTTTCATACTAGCATATGCGAGAGAAAAGCTGCAACCATTTCTCTGGAAGACCAAACCAGTCCCACCATTTTCCACCCTGCTCTTAGGAACTCTTTTCTATGGCATGCCCAACCAAGGCACCTCCGTCTCCTTTATCAACGTGTTTCACACCACTAGCACTCCCATTAACCTCCTCCAGTCATTACTGTTCTTGGTGCAGAAACCCATTATGACTGATTAATCCAGTCACATTAACTAGTTCTCTTATCAGAGAAACTCTGCTAAGTATTTATGAGCAACAGCTCCCATAAATTACTCAATGTGCACTTGTACAACGCTTACTCCATGTTGTACATTTAATACCTGGAATCTTTCATATCGATATTTAAAGATACACTTTTGCAATGAATAGACTGATTTTGCAACTCTGAAGCAACAGTTTGTCTTCTGCTGGCTCAAACCTGCTTAGCAGAAAAAAAACGTTTCACTTTAGTTACGTAGTCTTGATGCTCCAAGATGCGTAGCATCATCACATGAAGGTACACCATCAAAAACTTCAGCATGCTCAGGGATCAGTGCTCCTCCCTGCAGTGTGACAAAGCTCCCTGCCCATCCCGAGCTGCCACTGCTGACCACAGCTTTGCTGAAATACCCCAACTTCACCTTTTGTAGTTCATTATTGTGCTCCAAGCCACCAGATCTGCTGCTCTGTGAAGACATATCTGTTGTTCCTATTTCCAACTGCGAAGACTTCTGTAATAGCAAAAGGGACATCAGCCATAGAACTAGATAGCGTAAATACAGTCACGTTGCTAGAACCCGGAGCAAATTCTGTGCTTGCATGATCCAAGTTTCCAACATAAAAGGTTAAGAAATGCACAAAGCTCTCTGATTACATGAGAGCAGCCGAGTAGTCCTCTCTAAGGTGGATACAAAATCATCTTTCACCAACCCAAATGCAGAAGACAAGTACAAAATAAAAGCAGCATGCATCATCTGCATTTTGGCAAGCAGGCTACCATAAATACAACTTAGAAGCTGTGTGGGGGTAATGCCTAAGAGGCACCTACCATTTTTTCCCCACCCAAAACACCCTAAAACTCCTGATTCTACAGTATAACAGGTCACCCACACAAATTACTTTTGGAAGCAGTGGGAAGCAGGAAAGGCTTTGCTCAAGCCATCTCCCACCCCATTTCCTATTATCAGCACGCAATCAGTTATGATACTTTGACTGCCATCATAATGAGGACTTAGCTTAAGGCAGATGACATTTGAAAACATCATTTGGAAGCTGCAGCAAGTTCTGCAGAGACAACACTTACCAATTTTTCAATCAGAAAATCCTTTTCCCTTATTTGCCCTTGCAGCAGCTCATGCTTGTTTTTCCATTCTTCCAACTCCTCTTTCAGTTTGCTCACTTCTTCAGTCTGAATGCCATTCATCTGAAATGAATCCCCATGGGAATTATGATGTTGAGTGTCCTTTCCTAAAAGACAGAGTTTATTAAACCAAGGTCACAAACACCAATGCCATTTTGAAGTTTGCTTCAAACACACCAATTCAAGAATTTATTGCCTATCACACAGGGCAACACAAGCAATTCCAACTCAAGAACCAGAGCACAGTACTTAGGAATTCTCTATCAAAAGCGAATAAAAAGCTCTAATTTGTCATTCCTTCAAGCATGTATCTGTGGCTGCACCAGCATGCTGCTTCAGTTGTTCAGTTCATCCAAAGTAACATCACAGACAAATCATCCTACAGAGGAAGGATGACTGTGTCCTCATATATTTTTAATAGTAAATAATTGTGAAGGCAGAATTAGTTTTGGAAATCATCACATCCAGTTTATCAGGCATCTTGACCTTGGAATAACTTGAATATACTGTCCTCATTCAAACACTTAGTTAGCAATCTCTCCAGTGACGGTGATAAGCCTCATCTTGCACATCTGCCATACAGTTCTTCCTCAATTCATTATTTTCATCCACAGACCTGAGTTCCAAGACTTAAGCACAAAGCAAGAACAAATTTTACCTCGTGCATATTTTCAAGCTGTCCTGTCCGATTTCAGTGCCTTAACTTTAAAGGCACTTAAAGCAAAACCTAGTATTTTTAGATAACAAAGCAAATCTAATGCTTCAACAAAATTGCTTGAAATGCCCAACATCAGCCTGAAAACTGTATTTAATCTCTGTGGGAAGTTTTTCATATGCTGCAGAACATACAACAGCATGTCTGAAGTGACAGATATTATTTTTTTTATTACTTTCTGAGCCTACCTAGCTGCACTTTAAGGAGATTATATTGGTCCTTATGCTGTTGGATCTGTGACACTTGCTGGGTAACTGTTGCCTGGAGCTGTTCATTCTGAGCCATTAAAGTGGTAATTCGTTGTTTTAGTTCTTCAAGCTCCTGGTCCTGTGAAAGACGAAAAACAAAGCACTGAAGAATAGTAACACTTCTGAAGACGATATTGTCAGGAAGGCAAATAAAGACAGAAAAACCTTAACTACAGCATGACACACTACTGCTAGTGATGCTGTCCATGCTACCTGTATCTGGTGAGCAGGAAAGCCTCATGCAAACCTAGATAGCTATTCCAAGGAAAAAAGCCTGACAAAGACAGGAGAAGCCTATCACACCAGACCAATGCATTTCAAGTCTTTTGGAGGAAACCTCCATCAGCCCCACACCAGAGACAGCACAAGAATAAGGAGGAAATCTATGAAGTCCGGTGATTATAGTTGTTCTCCACCACACCAAAGCCTGCATGCATTTGGGGCACTTCAAGAGTCTTCCAGGAAGTTGTGGGAACTGCTGTCACTGCAAGTTCAGGAAAACCTCACCAGCAGTTCAAAAGTGTCCCTTAAATCCACATGTACCACTGTGTCCTCTGTCCATTCCAGATCCCTGAACTCAATACACCTGCTTCAGTCCCCATTAACTATTAAGTTAATTAGCTTTGCTCTTCTACTTCTCTCTCTAAGCTGTTGCAACTAAACAAGTAAACTCCCATTGGAAAAAACAATTAGGAGTTCAACCACAGCAGGTATATGCAAAACTTCACTAACTCCCATTCTTTATTCAGCCACACTTCATCTGTCATCTTCTCAAAAGAGAGAGCCCAGAACTAAGAGTTGTATCTCTCTGTGAGGGACTGCAAGTTCTCAAATTACTCATTTGAGAAGACTTAAACACAGGAAAGAGCAGATATACCCCAGGAAAATGCTTTATCTTATCCAGTATTCTAAACACTGGTATTTCATTTGAACCAGAACTTAGTTTTAGTGTTTGTAGAAGTGTTTCTGCAGTGCTAGTTTCCTGGTTACTTCATTTGGAACACTGGGTATCAAACTGCACTGGTGCCTCTGAAAGCCAAACCAACCAATCCCTGGAGGCACATGTACAGCATAACTCCCTCTCACCTGCTCTCTGATGACTTTTTTGTATTGAGTCACAATGTTGTCATGCTGTTCCAATGTCTTCTTGACCTCCTCCTCCTTTTTATCTTCCTCACTGGACTTGTAAATAGCTTTACTTATGACACCTGTTAAAAACAATTCACATCTTTTTTGTCCTCACATCTGTCTCACAATCCAACCCAGTTTAACTGAGTTCAGGGCATTAGAAACTAAACCTGCACTTTAAAAACAAAGAGGTTTAAGGAAACAGCCATCTTCTATAGTGAGGTTTGCAGGCTCACTGCTTTACACAGATTCAGAAAAGCAAATGGGTGTTTGGAGTCCTCCTTATCACAAAAGGTGGGGTTTGTTATGGCTCCACCACAGCTGCTGCCCAAGTGCTTATGCAGTTAGATGAAAGACCTGGGGCTGCCAGGGCAACATGCAGATGAAATGCAATTGGGCAAAACCATCTTCACTGTTCCTGCTTCTTTTTTTCCTTCTGTAGACTGATTTGAGTTGGGCAGTATTAATAACCAGGACATCAGTTACACTTTTAAGAATGATGACAACCAGTCTCTCTAGCGAAGGACAGAAAACACTAAACAAAGTGCTTATCATTTTTGAACAGGCCATGAAATACAGCATTCATCATTTTTCTTCATGAATCAGATAGAAACAGCCATTATCTAGATTGCTTACTTCCACAAATGGAACATCTATGACTATCACATGCTCAATGCTTGGTCTCTGTATGAGCACAGGTAAATACACATCCTAGCCACAGTATGAGAACTCAGAGGATGTAATAATAATCCTTTCACCTAAAAATTAAAAGTTAACCAATTTGTACAAGCCCTGATTATGGGCTTGTACCACGAGTTAATACTTAAACTGTGAAATTACTTACAGCTCTTACACTAACATGTTTTTCAGAATACTCCATTTTAGTATTATCACACTACTTTTAAGACTTACATTCAGCACATTTGGTAGTTCAGGCATCAGCTTGTCACAAAAACAACAGAAGCAAGCACATCATCTCACCTTCCAATTCCTTCACAAGCTTGGTAAATTCATGATCAAACATCATGTGCTCTGGGCTGGAAAAACCAGGCTGGGGTTTCTGAGCAGCTCTGGAATAAAGTTCATGTTTGCTAATGAAGCCAAGCTTCTCAATGAAATTCTCCCTGCCAATCCTCTTCTCAATCAGTTGTTTCAGCTTCTCTCTGAAAGGAAAAGAGAAATCTCAATGAAATTCTCCCTGCCAATCCTCTTCTCAATCAGTTGTTTCAGCTTCTCTCTCAAAGGAAGAGAAATCAATCACAGTGCAACACTTGAAAAGTGAATCCATCCTTCCCTCAGTGGTTTTTACAGTTACAACTTTTGAGTATTTGTCTCAAGTCTGAGCCACAGCAGATGCTTGCACTCATAATGCCATTTTACAGTGATCACTGGCATCTGTTCCCATAGCAGACACACACAGGTTCAGAGGACCTATACAAAACAGCTACCTGCTTTGCTTAGCTAGAGGTGGGTCAGTTGTTGTGCTTCCCATAAGGAACATACATAGAAAACATGCAACCAAATCTATGCTGCACCGCTCAGTTAAAAGCCTCTTGATCCACCACCTGCCATTCATGGAATCTTTCCCTACAGTCCTCTTCTTTTTACAGCGTACTTACTTCCTATAATTTTCAAGGGAATTGTCATTGTAGTAGATGGAAATGCCAAGCAAAAGTGCACACAGGCCTTGGACGAGCTGCTCCTCTTCTCCCAGGTTTTCAGCTATCTGCCCTGTGAGCTGGACTCTTGTTAAGGATATTGGAGATACTTCATAAGCACCACCATACATGCAACTTAATATTCTGTGTATAGATTCCCAGTTAAAATTCTTTGCAGAGATAAACCCAAGCTTGATTAGGAAGCACGCAGAAGAGCTGAGGAAAGCCTTGCAAAGCTAGCTCCTGTCATGGAGGACTTGGGTAGTCAGTGGTTTTCCTGACATTTCTTCTCTGTCTGCTCAAAGAGATCTAGTTGTTCCAAAACAGGCTTGCTGTTTAGATAAGGTGACAACTTCAGCCTAATGTACTTTAGCCAGATTTCTTCCTGAAAAGCAAGCAGAGAAATACGCTTCACCAGAAATAAGGAGCATTCTTCCTACCTCCTGGCATAAGTCACCCTGAAAATAGCAGTGGGCTTGTTGCAATCTAAAAACTACATTTGCCTGGCAGAACAACGAAGCAAGCAGGTCAAGGATACAAAAGGTATATTGGCTGGATTGTGAAGGAAGTGGGTGACAGCAATGGAGCAGTTGCTGAGCCAAGTACAAAGTAACATCAGAAGTCCAACCCTGGTCTGGACTTTGCTGCCCTGAAAGAATAAACCCCCCCATCATTAACTTTCCACAGTAGAGGACTGAAATACCAAAAAAAGCTTGTACTGCTTCAGAACTCACCCATTCACCATTGTAAAAACCATGTCTTTCAAAATACCCATTTGTTAGTTATACTGAACACAGCTTTAGTGCTTTGGTGAAACAAGTATTAAACCATTTGTATCTGTTTTCAGAGCAAACCAGCAAGCAACACAGATGTGAAACATGGCTCAGTGCAAATTAGCACCAGTATAAAAATCATAACAAATTAGTTCTGCATTTATAATTCACACTAAGGTAACATGAAGAAATGCAGAGACACCACCCTGTAAAGGAGCAAGGTGTAAATTAAGTCGGATAAGGATTCCCAATAAGAAGGCATGCATCACTAAGACTTCCCCTGCTGACTACAAATTGCTATGTGTTCCTAATGTTATTTGTAAGTCAAGAAAGATACTACTGTAGTGGCTTTTGGTTCAGACAGTATGCACATTAAGCCAGCAAGAGGAATGCTAACTGTAGTATTTGGCTTTGTTAGTTTTCATCTGCCGATTGCCTGTCTTCTCAATTTTGTCCCCTTGTCTTTGCTGCAGGTACTGTGGGCATAGCAGCGTTGAGGCAGGCATACCTTTCTTCCAATAGTCAGCATTCAAAAGGCAACCAAGAAACATGTTCCCTGCATGGAAAACAGAACTTCACACAAGCACCTAATAAATTGGGCAAAGTAACTGGAAGCTGAAGTCAAGGCTCAAAGGGACAATGAGGCAAACAACTGCTGGGATGGCTTCAGTGGGGGCAAGTAAATGAGCAGGCACAGGGATCACAGCAAAGAGACGCTCATCAAAAACAAAGAGCCTGTGCTTGAAACACTGAATTTCTGTCCTTGCCTCTGATACACTCTATGCTTTAGGGCTGAAGGCAGCGTTGGTTTTAACTTCAGCTAAGCATTTAAAACAAAATAAAAGCCCCCAAGGTCTTTGAATAAGCCAGTTTGCCCACTGAAACAGCTGGTAAGCAGCAGTCTGGCAAGAAGCTCTTCTGCAGCTCCCAGCTACTGCTGCTGACTGCGAGACAGACTGGAATCGAATCCAGCAGCTCTGGCAGAAGATACCAAGCTACCGAGCTCTGAAGAGACTGCCTTCAAGGACCTCCTTCTGAGGTACTGTGATTTGCTGTAGTACATCTCCATCATTAAGATGAAATGATCTCCTTAAAGGAGGAGAACAGAGATTTCAGATATCAAGACTGTGGCAGTCATCCCTAATGCTGCACACACAGGAAAGTTAGCATCTGGTCATTTTTCATGATTGTCACCATCAGTACTTCCTGAGACCGAAGTGAACAACATCAGAGCAGCAGAGATCACAGCCATCACCATCAACTGCCCAGCACCTGACTGTTGTGTTTCATGGTGAGTACTTCATGCCCTACCAGCAATTAGTCTTTGTTACAGGTTTGTCTGCAGCTTTGCTGTGACCCTGTCATGCTGTTGTAGTAGCAGAGATTATCTTGTTGCTGCTGCCCTTCTACCTGAAGGTCATAACTAGTTTCCACTGATCTAGACCTCACTGTGAGCTGTGTAGTCCCCACCAAACTATATGCTCCTCTGGCCCTCTCCTTTCCTCTGGAAAACACCACTACACAGTTATATTCTAGATATACTGTGATAGATTACAGCTCTCCATGGCTGTTGTTCTGCAGTTCCGGGCTGGTAATGATATAACCCCACCCTGCAGGACAACTGATAACCAACTCAGCAGTGAGATAGATAACACAGCCTGAAAGTCAAACAACTCATGTCAGGCATCATTTGCTAGTAATGAGATCCTTGCTATTCACAACTAGTAGCTCCAAGGTTATAACATCTGCTGGCAAGTACAACCTACAGGAGGCAGGTTAAACATGGTTTTTCTTTTAGCAGTCAGGAAATCAGCAGCACATTCCCGATTCAGGTTGTACCAGCTGTTTGCTACAGGCCCATCTGAGAAAACACCATTTCTAACAGTTTTGATTTTCCTTACAAGAAAGCTCATCTGTTAGGTGATGAGATAGTGAATGAGTCTGCCCCACTGGAAAGAAAGCACCAGTGCTACCCAAGATCCTTATCCCATAGTTTTGTGGAGAGAATCCCCTGGAGACACAGAAAGAGCTTGTTACGCTAGGGAAAAACCCAAACCCAACTGCAACACAAAGCTGTAAGTGGAAACACATCAAAAAGCAGTTAAAGAAAACCTCCCCAGCAAAACCAAAGGCAAGAGGAAAAGGCCTGCTTTTGGCAAGAAAATGCCCAAGCTGGGCCAAAATATACATACCCGTCTGTCGATCTTATCACCCTGCAAGTTACACACGTATTACTTGAGAAGCTTCAAGTACAACACAGTTCAGAAACATCCCCCCCCGAAGCTTCAGTTCCTTCCATCATGTAAGGCTAAAGAGCCACAGGCAGTTTTGCTGACTCAAATTTACCTCACACAAAAAAGGCTAGGAACAGGATAAAAAGGAGCACTGTCAGTTTTCAGGTCAAGCAGATGAAAAAGTCACATGAACCAATTCAGAATTCCAGCATAATTCATAATTCCAGCTGGAATTATTATCAATTGCAGGGAAGTCTAATAGCTGCCAGAGTTATCCAGCTCCTCATTACTGCAATCACTCAGGGGAAAGTATCCAGAATAGAAGCAGATGTCCCAGGGAAGCATGGGCTCACAGGTGAGCTTCACTTGCTCAACACTGGCAAAGCTAACAAGAAAGCTTTCAAGTTTTTAACAGCAAAACCAACCCCAACCAATATGTGGGAGCCTGGTATTTTCAAGACATTCCCAGTTAACAGTTACAGGTTAAATACTAAGCAGGAACCCTTTCAGGAACACAATGCCACTGGGGATCCTGCCAGTTTGCCTCTTCTTTTAAACCAAGTTGAAGGTCTAAATGCTTCAGAACCCTCTACTTAAGAGTAGGCAACACCAAGGATCAATCGCTGATGAAAAAGCAAGATGTGCTGCTTTTCTCTTCCCCCTAGAGCACAGGGGGGTTTAAGCAAAGCTTAAAATGATCTGCAAAAGAGTGAGAACCCTCCTTCTCCTTAAGCTAGATGACTAGATGGCTATCTAGATGACTAGTCTAAGACTAGGTGACCTTTGAAAGTCCCTCCCAACCCACACTATTCTATGATTCTATGCCTTCCTGTGATGCTCCTCCACAAGTGCAGCATTCCTCCTGGATACCTGGAGCCTTAACCCGGTGCTGTACCTGTGAGAGGATGTTCGTGCATTGCTGCAGCAGCGATACAGGTGGATTGCCGATGCTGGTGGCAAGCTGAACTCTAAGGAGCTGTTCTTTCAGAGTGGCATTCTCCTGCAATGCATGGGCCAGGGCCACAGCAGCACACCAGTTAGAGAGGGAGTCCGTGGAAAAGAGGCCCCCACAGAGCAGCTGACCAGCGGAGACAGAGTTACCTGTAGCTACCAGAATGATCAGGAAGTACAAGTGAGATTAAAACACGCCACAAAAATAGGCAAAATATTTAAGACATCAACATACAGTTAAAATGCAGAAAAATTAAACTAGCCAAGTTTGAGAGAAAACATAAGGCAAGAATGAATGCCAAAGATGGACTCTTCATCAGGGACTGAAGCAACAGGACAAGGGGTAAAGGATTTAAACTTGAACAGGGGAAGTTCAAATTAGATCTAAGGAAGAAGTTCTTTATTGTGAGGGTGGTGAGGCACTGGAACAGGTTGCCCATAGAAGTGGTGAATGCTCCATCTCTGGCAGTGTTCAAGGTCAGTTTGGACAGAGCCTTGGGTGACATCGCCTAGTGTGAGGCATCTCTGCCCAAGGCAGGGGGTTGGAACTGGATGATGTTAAGGTCCTTTCCAACCCAAACCATTCTG
>JANHGB010029298.1:4916-31634 GCA_026283785.1 Coracopsis vasa
GACAATGGGTAATGGGTTCAAACTTAATCAGGGGAAGTTTGGATATAAGGAGGAAGTTCTTTACTGTAAGAGTTGTGAGGCACTGGAATGGGTTGCCCAGGGAAGTTGTGAATGCTCTATCCCTGGTGGTGTTCAAGGCCAGGTTGCACAGAGCCTTGGGTGGCATGGTTTAATGAGAGGTATCCCTGCCCACGGCAGGGGGGTTGGAACTAGATGATCTTAAGGTCCTTTCCAACCCTAACTGTTCTACGATTCTATGATTCTATATTACAGTGGATATTACAATGGAGGTCAAATCATATTAACTCAAGAATAAGGAGAATAATACATGTTTTGTCATTTATGCTTTTTGCCTGATCTGGATTAAAACTTATACAGTTAATGCTCTGCCAGATTTGTATTAACTGTCAGTCCTTGCCACAGTCTTAACATTATGACCAAGTTTAGCTTAAAGACTTTCTAAATTAGGTAAGTCTGGTTCTGTAAGTTCAGCAGACACCTATCCAGCTGATGCTCTGGAACACTCTGAACAAGCATAAGCATCAACCTGGTTAGTGACCCTGGCAGAACAGGTTTCCATTCAGTCCGAACTTTAGGTACCATTTAATCTGATGAGATTGCCAGTGTGCTGTGCAAATTGTGATGAACTGTATCCATCATACAGGTAATCAGCAAAATGGTGTTTGCCCAACACTGTCTACATGCAGCACCACTGGGGAAACCCAAGACATTTTATACTCAGCACAAAATATATTGTGGCAGTGGTTACAGGTTTTGGTTCCACAATGTTTCAATGTATTGGAAACTCCTATTTAAAGTACAATTAATTGCCTATTCTGAGGAGCCTAAATACATGACAGAAAGACTTAACAATAATTTGTCTTACAAAACCACGGAGCTGGACTATTATACAAACTAAATTTTAGTTTTGCTACACAAGTGGAAATTAACAGGTTGGGAACTACACTTCTGTGGCAGACTAACCTCTGAAAGCTATGATGCAACCTCTACATTGTTTAAGTCTGAAGAGCAGAGTGCATGGCAAAGGCTCCAAAGGACTTGCTTGCTGGTTGCCAGCCCTTGGGGAAGTTATGTTGATGCAATCTAATCACCAGGACATTAGCACTTCACAGCACTCTGCAATATTCAGCCGCCACATTCTCAGCCTCTAACTCCTCTTTGATTTCTTCCTGATTTTTTTTCTCTGCTGTGACACTTGCTGGCAGTGCTCAGGATCCCAGGGTGGGAAAGAAGAACAACACAGTGCGGGCCTCGCTTCAGGGGAATGGACACTGTGTCCCACCTACTCCACCCCCAGCCTGATGGCAGTGGAGAAGTCACAACATGTGCACTAAAGAGCTCCCATTATCGGATATGTGACACATGGGATGCTCTACAGACATCAGAATGATCTGTACCACAACATTTTTAACTTACATTGCTTAACCGGAGTAATTTTTAATTCTACACTTTAGTTTCACAGAAGAATGCACAGTTGAGTTAGATTTCAAAGTTAGCTTGGGAGAGCTACTCTACCTTCTTTCTTTGTGTTCTGCTCACTGTCCGCCGTGCTCGGTATCTAGACACTGCAATTTCATTTTTACATTGATTCAGCTGTCTTATTGGGAGTTTGCATCTTCTTATGTAGCAACATTCTTCCTCCCCCTTCAGTTTTATGAGTTTCATGTGAATTCCTTTGAATGAGAGCACTGCATAATGCAGGTGAAGTCCCTGTGTCATTAATGCTCTTTAAAATACTAAGTTCTCACAGCTGTGGTGTTTTGGCCAAGGAAGAGAAACAAGCTACTAACAGGTATCTACTATGGAAGATTTCTCTCTTACTGTATAAAGTCAGGGTGATTTTTTTTTTGCATGATATGTATTTTCTTTTTCTTTACGTAAAGACGTACCACACTGAGGTGGGGTTCTTAAATTTCATAGGTTAATCATCTATCATACAGTACAATCATTTGCATTTACATAGTGAGTTGCTGTAGTATTCAGAGTCTGTACTGTGATTACGCCTATGTCCATCAGAGATGCCTAGTTTTAACTTTGGTTTAGCAAATATTATCTGTAACTATTTCTGGTATCTAGATGTGTATTGGGAGCCAGAAAATCTTTTTTGCATAAGCAAACAAAAAGTTTACTTAGGGTTTTGGAACTGTAATACAATGATTAACAGAGAGCAGACATGGAGATTTATGTAGTATAGTAATCAGAATATGAAATTTAGGATTATGTGCACAGTGAAAAAAAATAAACATTGAAAGAAAAACAATAAATATTTTATACTCAAAAATTACTTTGAAACACTAACAGCTTGATTATTGTATTAAACTAATTGCAGTATTTTATTGTTTCTGTAAATGAGATGGTCTGTGTAAGTATGCCTTTACTCTTAGAGAAACAACAGCCCTGAGGTTGAATTTCACTCACTGGAATAACAGATGACTGACTTAAACATCCTCCTTCACTACCCTTAAATGGTGAGTAGGACAGTTTCGTGTCTAGTATAAAAAACCCTTCTTTCCCCATGGATCTGTTCTTTCATAAAGGTCAGCACAACCTCAGCTTTGCCTTTGCCACTTAAAACAAGGAAGTCAGTAAGTATGCTGGTATATTCTCTAACTTTTGAGTTCCTAGGGATTTTTTTGCCCCTCTGTTTTAAAGACATATGCTGAAAATATTGTTTTGAGTTTTAAGAACAAATGAGAGAAAGATATTTCACACTGAAAACGTTTGCTTTATGATTTCATAATATTTATATAAAAGCAATCTTAAAAAGAATCCCATATTGGTATTTGGCAAGTATTTCTTCCCTTGACAGACAGAAAGTTATTTTTACTTAACAATTAAGGCACTTGCTAAGATGCTTCTTCAAAGATATTTCTTCCTACACAACTATTTTGTCATATGACTGCTAACATCAAAAAGAGGGTAATTGTACTGCACCGCCTCTTAAGGGATGTTTTCAATAAAACATGCTGGCTGAATTAAAATCTGAGTGCAGTTTCAGTTGTTGGGCACTAGATATTTTAACTGCTTTTGGTGCTATGCAATCTCCCAGTTGTTTGCATTGGCTGTTAATATTAGCCTTGATTATAAGTTTTAGCCACACATTACTTCATGTCTGAGCTCTCTAGCAATGTACTTTGTATTTTTAAGAATCAGTCATAATTTATACAGCATGCAAATTATATAACCTTGCTCAGTATAAATTGAAGAGGATCTGTGACCCACATGCAAATGTCAATATTATTCTCTATATGGAAATATTCCCTTTGTTTGCATAATCCTCAAGAATACCACGTTTCAGTATTTGGCGGCTTCTAGCAGACCAAAGGACAAAGTGGTGGAGAGACCAGCAATAATGTATATTATGAGAGACCTTTAAACAGGAAAAGCTTTTTGGCCTTGGCAAAACCGAAGTTACCAAATTTAGTCTCTGGTTACAAGTAGGTCAGCTTTACATATGTCATGTGAAGTTATCAGGAGTCAAACCAGATACTTCCTAGCGCTTCACACTACCCCCACGGCCCCCATTACTCTCAGCACAAAAGAAAGGCACCCTAACAATTCCACCCTAGGGCGTGATACAGCAAGTGTTGGTACATCCACACACGCCCTCACTCACATGCCCAAATAATTAGAAACAACACTTTACAGTCCAGAATATATCCCCTGCCTTAAGTCAGATTTTTTCATTGATTCTTTTAATCAGCCTTTACTGCCCCTCAGCACTGGCCATCGGGTCCATCAGACACCAGGCTCAGCCCAACAAGACTGATTTCACACACAGGCAAACCCAGCATGGATCCTAGTGGCAAAGCAGCTTGCTTTGCACACTAGTCTGAGTAGCCACTGACCAGTTATTGTGTGCAGCATTCAAGGCATTTTGCCTCGAGTGAACTGTAAGTGTTGTACTTTCTCTCTACCTTTGTCACATGCACACATGCCAAATCCTGAAATCTTTCCACTTCATGCCCAAAGAAGAGTGTTATTTGGTTTGTAACATCCAATGATTCACTAAATGATTCTTCCAACTGCAAAAATGAGACTGCTCTTGCTTAATACTGTTGACTTGAAAACAAAGGTATTTCTGTACTCTTCACATTTGTTTTCCATAATTTCTCATTTTCTTTATGTGCCTCCAGATTTTTGTACTCGCAGACCTGTCTTTGATGTTGAACACTTCTCTGACCAGGAATCTTCCTGGAAAGGTTTCTTCACAGGCTTCCCTCAGCATATGCCTTCCTCCGTTAGCTAGCAGCATAGGATTCAGCTCAAGCTTCATGTGCTCAGCCAGCAGTCCAGCTGACCTTTTTAGGGGACACTTACTTGTCAGAGGAAGTTTCTTTAGAGGCAGCGTTTTTCAGTATCCTTGACTCTTCCTTCAGACCAGTTATTTTTTATTGCAGTTGATTTTAAAAATCTGTGCTATTCTGAAATCCATTATCATCCACTAGCTGATTTATAAGTCTGGGTTTTTTCCTAGAGGAGGGTTCCAATTAGTGGCTTGGTAGTTTTGATAGTTTTTGAGTGAGTAGGAAGTACAGCTTTACACATCTGGCTCGAGGATCCCAAAACTATTCTTTTGTAATGCTCAGCGAAGTGTTGCACATTTTATTTCCAGTTTCACCCCCCAGTTTAATCCCCTGTATTTATTGCCTCAGATATGCAGCACAATAAACTACACTTGCAGATAAGGAACTGCAGATTTTGCTAATTGTCCAAGCAGGGTTAATAGCAGTAAGACTCCTGTGCCTTTACACTGCCAGAACAGAATTCTCTGCACTGATAATTCCTCCTTGGCACAGTACACAGTGAGTATATAAAAAAGAAAAAAGGAGGAGGTGGCGATTGCAGCTGGAGCGCACCAGAGCAGTTCCCTGGATGCTGGACTCGCCCAGCCCTGGAAGGTTCGGCTGCTCTGACACGGTGGTCAGCAAAGCTTATTGCATATGGCTTTTGAGCTAAAATGCTGGCTTTCACAGAAGATAATGTAAGCGCTTCAGGTCGAGTTTAGACTGTATTATTTCACAGGCTTTATCGCTAACATTTTAAAGACAGTTCTGGCTCCCTCTCGTGAAGGATTAGCCATAAGCAACGTGTTCAGTATGAACAAGACATACTGGTTACACATTTATATATCCTGGCCCCAGAGTTTATATACTAATAAGATAAACTATTAAATAGATTAAAAGGACTTCACACTCTTATTTCTAAAAAAAATAGTTTTTATATGCACTGTCTTACTACAGTAAACCACCATATCAGCACAATACTCCATTTCTTCATCTGACTTCAGCAAAGCTTCACCAGGCTTCTTTCTCTCCTCAGCACTTCCCCCCAGCTCTGCATGTGTGACATTCACCTTGCCAACTGACAGCTAGCTCCTGCTTGCACCATATCTGAAGACAGAAGATGCTCTTCTTGCCAGAGCATACCTTCAGCACTCAGTGTCATGCAAATGACTACTACCTCTAGGATAAACTGAACCAACTGAGCTCTTTTTGAAGACAGCATTTATACTCCATTCCTGCAGCTGTTTTCTGAGCTGTTGCAATTTTTTATTTTTTTTTTTTATAGTGTCTCTTTCATAGCAGTGATATAAAAAGTAAAACTGCAATCGGGTAAGAGAACAGCTGATGCCACACACAAGAGCAATACCCGCTTCCCTGTTCTTCCTTCATATTTCTATTCAGTTCTCCACGGATGCATAAAATATGAAGATGACATCATCTTACTAAGTGCTCATGTTTATTTGATGGTCCTTCATGATCTGAAGTCCTTTCTTTCCTTCATTAAACTGAAGAAAAAGCAAAGTGAAACAAGAAGCAGGGGAAAAAAAGCATCATCTAGACTTAAACCTTTACAGGATGCTCCCACATTGTGTCTGACTGGTGAGAAAGTACCTTGCTGTTTCATTTTTACATTAAGTTTTCCATATGCTATTTGTATGAAGTATTAATTGATATGGCATATCAATATTTTGATCTTTTGTTAAGTCCAGAATGCCACCACATCATGTTCATCACTGCACTCAAAGTATAGACCATGTGCAAGAAGTCAAATTTTGTATGAAAACTATTTTTTAAAAAGGAAGATATATAGCCTTAGAGATACAAAAAGGAAAGTGCTTGCATAACAGTAGTGTTCTGTAGCACTTAAAATACCATTCACTACCCCTACTGTTCATTGATAAACTAACCCAAGTAATTTTTATATGATGCGCTTTATTTTTGTCTGTATAGTGGTACTAGATATTGTAACTGGTAAGTTAAAAAAAATCACCCACAAGACTGCCATAAAAGAGATGGAGGCTTTTACACAGAAGCATCCCTTAGAAAAAGGTTATTTGCATTTTCCCCAGTCTCCACTGTCCTCTGCTGAAGCAGTGAAGTTGTTCCAGCACAGAGAGATGTTGAGTTTCAGCTCCACAGCTGCAAAGAAAACAAGTATAACAGCTGTTTCTGAGGAAAGTGAAGCCAAAATAAGTAATATGGATGCTTCTGTAGAAATAGAAGATGCCTTCTACACCTCTGGCCTGTACTCAAGGCTTGAAAATGTCACTGTAGTCCCAATCCACTCTGCAGCAGGCTACTTGACTATCCCAGGTTCAGCTGTTTGGATAGCCTAATCTTTGTTACTGTGTGAATACTCCTGCCAGCAGTAAAGTAAAGAATAATAACAATGCTGAGTACAATCTCCCTTGAGAGAATTTAATAATTCTGATTTGAAACTTCTGTACTAGTGAAATCTGACGGAAACAATGAGCATCTTTTGCAAAGTCATGCTCCTCATAAATTGAGGATGAGAGGGTAGTAATGCATCTTCCCTTACATTTGTTACGTCTCTTATTTTCACTTAAATTTTCAGATATTACCCCTTGTAAACAACCTGATTTGTAATAACACGAACCTGTGGAAGCACAAATGAAACTTTGTAAGCAAGAATAACATACTTTCATTATGGTTCTTGTGACAGACCTTTGCAATATCTTATTTCAGTATTTTGAGGCAACTTGCAATCAGCGAATTCACATCCACCAGGAATTTACCCTCCTGCTCAGGATAACTGGGAGAAATAAGTGGCAAACAACTGATTCTGCCAGGGTTGGTGGCGCTCAGCCAGCCAGAGTTCCCAGTAAAGAAGACCTACACAGAGCATTTTTTTCTGGCAAAAATATTTGTTTAATATATGATATTACAGGATGTAAAAAAACAAAACAAAACAAACCTCCAAGTGTGCCTCCTTATTCTACCCTTGAAACATAAAGTATATTGTTCACACTATTTCTACAAATTAACTAAAATTTACAAGAGGCTCACAGAAACGCCAGAACCGATCTGTGTGCCTTGTTAAAACCTCCAAAGCTCTGATAACATCATAAAATTAAGCTTGTTACTGTCACTACAGGCCAAGACAATATTTTATTTGTAAACAAGTAATCAAATTATACCTTAATTGCTTGTCACTAGGCAACCATTGATTTTAAGATGAGCAATCAATTCCTGCGGACAAAGAATAAGCTAACCAGGACCAGGAGTTACCAGTTAGCCCTGATCTAACAGAATCACTCTTTTCTCACCCAGAAAACTACTCCTTTTAACTCATAGCTTCAAAGAATCACAGCAGGTACATTTGTGTGGTTTTGCTAAATCACTCCCTACTTTTAATTATGTAGGGGATATAAAAATATTTGTGTCAAAAAAGAAAATCGGAGTATGAGAGACAGACTTGGTGTATTTTGAAATCTTTTCTAAAGCTCAGGACAGAAAGGTACCATTGGGCCATTTTACCATGTCTCCTACAATCTTCTAGGAAGAGCATTTTCATATTGTTACTACATTTGGGTTTGTTTTTTTTTAATTATTCCTTTCATCCTTGTCACCACACAGCCTAAACACTTCTAGTGGAAACTGCTCCAGAAGTGTGTTTTGTCCCTTGGTTAGCAGTCATCTTCCAGTGCCTAGCTTGAAGTTATTTGTAACCTATTTACATGCATTTGTTCTGGCATCAATCACCCATTCAGTCATTTAGCTGGCTCTTTCCCATTGTGCTCAGTCTCTAGATTTACCTATGAGTAATGATCCCATTCTCTGTCTTTGGTAGGCGGAAGAGATCAGCCTGTTAACTTCCTCTTGCTCTAGAGTATCTCTGCCCCCTTAATCTCCAGTGTCTGCACCAGTTCCTGTCAACTTTTGGGTTTTTTTTAAATAGGCTCCCAAGCCCTTCTTCCAGATTTGTATTTCCACAATGCTTTACCACTAATATTTCCTCTCCTTGAGGGAATTGTCTTTCCTGATAACCTGCCTGACTAGAAACAAGAAAGAGATCTGGCATGATTATTCCTTAAAATAGTCATGCAAGGTAGCAAGGAAACAAAACAAAACAGTTCTTCTACAGAACACTTCAGACATCTGTACCAGTGAAAGAAATGTAGGAAACTAAATTGAAGACCCTGAACATATTAAATAGTATGTGTGATTACCTATGCCAGTTAGCATAACTGAGAATGGGTGGGGTAATTTGTGCAGGCTGGATGTGCACAAAGCAAGACAGCTGGGGTGGGGAAGAGACACGCTGTTACCTTGTGCCAGGGGAGAACACGCTTGGCATAGGGATAGTAGAGGCAGACGTTGTTGGAAGTGATCAGGCAAAGGTGCGGAGACCCAGCATCGTGACAGAAGAGTGACTCATACAGTCAGCAGCGCTTCTAGAATGAGCTGTGCATACATAGGCAGCCCAAGTAGCAGAACTATTACACGCTAGTTTATTTCCTAGAAATGCTAGTTTAGAATTTCTAGGAAAAAAGAGGAAGAAGAAGTGAACAGGAAAATAGAAGACACCAGTTTCAAGGAACTGATTTCACTGGCAGAAAAGTAGTATACTTCAGAGAAAAAATGAAGCAATTGCATCACATGAAAAACAAACAAACAAACAAAAAACCCAGAATGAGAAAATTTAAAGAGATCAGCTTCACAAAGTCATGGGTCCTCAATAATCTGAACTCACAAAGAAGGACACAACAGGAAATGAATGAGGAGCAAAAAAATTTTTGAAACATAAAGGATGAAATGAGGCTGTCCAAGGCACAATAGCAGATCCAACAGTCAAAGGTCATAAAGGACAGAAGAAAACACTCTATCCACACATATCCACACATATTGTAAAGGGAAAAGACGGAAAGAGATGGTACAGAAAAAGGCAATGTTTGTTCATTGTCTGTTTTAGAGTCACATTCACAAGTTCGTATTTTGCTTTTGTACTGGCTTACTCCTACCAGCTGTAGATCTTTCCCATCTTCCTATTGAAATGCTTATTTGTCTCCTCCTGCCCCAAAACCACCCTAGCTCATCAAGGTTATTTTCAATATTCATCCCATCCTCCAACATGCATCATACCCTTACAGCTCCATGGCATCTGAAATCTCAACAGCACACTCTCCGTCACCCGTGCAAAACACACACTAGCATGGAGTACAAACCTTGCAAGACCCCAGCCAATATGTGTTGTACTTCTTTGACAGTATTCCTGGCAGCAACCTTGATTTGAAATCTGAATTCTCAGTCTTGCATTCAGCTAGTTATACATTGCCTTGGCCATATATCTCTATCTGACTTAGTATAGGAGCATGTCATATGCAACTATCAAAAATCTTACTAATGCCAAGATAGAAATTTACTGCTTCCTCTCTGTTCAAAAGACATGTTATTCTAGAAAGAAAGGAATTGGCTCAACACAACTTGTTGACTGTAATTCATCTCATTTTGATCTTTCAAGTACTTACATGTATTTGGAATTTTTATTTCAGAATTTATCTGACAATCAGAGTTAGTTTGCAACTAACTACGTCTACCACTGGCTACCCACCCCTTGTCTTCCTCCTTGCCTTCCCCCTCGCCTTCCCCCTCGCCTTCCCCTCTTCCGTACTAAAAATAAGTACCACAACTCTTTTCACAGTACTTTTCCCATCTTTCAAGTTTGCAAACAGTGCAAGCAGCTCTGATTTCCAAACAACTTCAAACAAATTTAATTTGGGGGTGCCTAAAATGTTGACTGATGCAACAGCCTGCCTCTTTCATTGCTGCTATGAATTCTATTACTGGTGAAGGACAATAACTCCTAATAGTATAAAAAACAGACATGCCAAAATCAGAGGCAGAATCAGAGGTAAACAAACAAACGACTCCCTGTTGAAATTAAGACAGTTGGTATAAAGTCTAGTAGTTTGCACTTCACATGCAGTAAAAAAAAATAAATGCAATATGTTAAAATAATCAGTAAGAAATCTGTTTATCTTTTAAGTAAAGGTGTATCAGACACCCTAGTGTTGGACTATGGACAGAATGCAAAAAATATTAATATGCTATGATATTATGCTTATGCTAATGAAAGTCATGAAAAAAAGACATGGGTACTATTTAATTTATTTCATATTTTTATTCTCTTTCCTCATTTCCAAATGAAAACACTTTAATAGGCAGATACTTCTAATTTCTACATTCCCAAAAGCAGACCACAGAGTAGCCAGAGAAAGGAGAGCCTCAGCTGAAACTGAAGATAAGAAATGAATCCACATCTCGTAACAGATGTCTAGTCTTTGAAATTTTAAATATTCTTTCTTCATGTTTGCTGATTCATTTCTTGACTCTCTCTTTCCTGGAAGTCTCAGGTACTCTGCATTGCACCCTTCACTCATGTCTCTTTCGAACAAGAATATAAATTTTTAGTCAGTGCTGACAGCTTGTCATTTTCTCCCAAGAATTCTTACTGAGAGACGCTGATCTTGCAATATATCCAAGATTGAAAGGATTTGCTTTTTGATTTTGCTTAATAAGCTAAAATCTATAAACAAGTCCGGCACATGAGATTCCACTGAAGTATGAAATCCATTTTCGTTTACGCCTCTTTCTTCTCAGTGCATTTTTTTTACCCTTTATTTAAAGGAAGTTTGTCAGAGAAATCCTTTCCTGTTTGAAAAGAACTTGGAGGGTAAGAAGTACAAGGACACATCCTCGCCTAGACCAAACATCCCTACCTAGAATTCTGTTTGGCAAAGCTGGTGCAATACACAGAACTGAAACGCGGACTTACACTACTTCTTCTAGTTACTTGCAACAGTAGTGCTTGTCTTCCTCTTGGGAGAAAGTCCCCTGAAGTCATTTTGTTGTTTTGCTGCTTCCTCATTCTTTCTACAGTGATGGGTTCAGAAAAACAAAATAAAACAAAATAAAAAGAAAATAAATAATAAAATAAAATAAAATAAAATAGGCTAGGGCTAGCCTACAGAAACTCTGGGGTTTTATTGTCACCAGATTTCAAGCTGAAGAGTTGCTAAAAATATCCACATCATTCAGACATGGCTATACCAAGAATCGTGACAATAGAGGCAAAGACTCAGTATCTTGGAGTTTTATTTGTATAACATTATCCCCACTAATTAGGCTGGGGAAATGTCTATTTAAAATATATCTCATGTATTAGACCATGATGCCATGTCATAGCTCTGAAGAAGATGAAGTCTAACAAATAAAAAATAATCCTGACAGTAGAGTGGATATGCAAAAGAGAAAAAAAAATCATATAAAATTAATGGTTTGTTCAAGTTTGTTTAGTTGCTTTTTTATTAAGAAGGAAGCTTGGGGTGGCTGTATTTTTATTGCAGAGGGCATTACCATTATTTAATATTAAATTGGAAGTTCTCAAATGCTTTTATCATAGAGCTGGATCTCAACAGATATACAGAAATCACTACTTCCATTTGCAGTCACAGAAGATCCATATCTACCTCACTGAACTGCACGAGATACCTGTAAGATCCTGTAAGCACTTAGCGTCTGGAGCAGTGCCTGCTCATCATTATCAGCCACTGTCCCAAGGCAAGTGTTCTGCAGACCAGCCATTCCAAAACCCTTGAATGAATAAATATTTAGAGCATCCATGTCTGCAAAAATATTTTCTTACTATATTTTTCAAACCCACAGAATAACCTTCAGGGAGACATAAAGGCAGTGTCCTGGGTTCAGCCAGTTCTGAGTTATCAGCTGGGCTTAAATCACAACAGCCAGCAAAAGGACTCCAGAAAACACCATTTCAATAGCAGTACTCCTTTTAAGCTCATACAAACTCATATATCCTCATAAATGTAATTTATGTAATTATAAATAATTATAAATTATTATAAATGTAATTGATCATAATTAGTCAGGGCAGTGAAAGCCTGGTGTTGTTGGCAAACTTGCTGAGGGTGCACTCAATTCCTCTGTCTGTGTCACCAACTAAGAACAGCGTCAGTTCCAATACCTACCCCTGAGGAGCGCCACTTGTCACTGGTCTTCACTCAGACATCAAGCTGTTAACCTCAACTCTGAGTGGAACCATACAGCCAATTTCTTATCTTCCAAGGGGTCCATACACCAAATCCATGCCTCTCCAGTTTAGAGACAAGAATACTGTGCACAAGACCGGGTAGATGACATCAGTCACTCTTCCCTTATCCACCAACGCTGTCACCCTGTTGTAAAAGGCCACCAGATTTGTCAGGCATGATTTTGTACAGTGCCACCTACAGAAAAAACACACCCACAAATGCCCAAGGACCAAACCACACTTCCTTGTCCCTAGCTTTGCCTATCATGATGGCTGCAAACTGTAAGATTTCATAATTCTCTTATGCTGATTATCTGATATACAACAAAGTGTAAATTCATATTAAAGCCATTCCTTCAGTCAAGGCACTGGGTTTCTTCCAGCCAGCAACCAATTTTCACAGAACTTGGAGGAACTGCCTATCTTTTTGACTGCTAACTTGCTGATCACATCAAATGATGAAACCAGAATTTTGGGATAAGAAGGTACAAATCCAGTGAGAGCACTGCTGGAAAGGTAGGGTTTGGCTAAGAAGAGGAGGCTGAAGTGACAAAGTAGTGCATAGGGAAGGAGTCCTTGCACAGCCTATTGGCTTACAAGCTAAGCACTAGCTAGCTCATTTAAATAGTGTCTCTTAAGTAAAGTACAGATAACATTTCCAGAATTGGTTTAAGTTGATTATAGTTCTAAGGTTTGTAAACCTTGGTTCTAACAATCCTTTTTAATCTATTAAGCCTTTGAAAATTTTTCTCCTGACCACAAGAACTAATATCTCCTTTATTTTTGGCAGTGAAAAAGGTAGATAATGGGGTTTGTCTAATTCTTATATAAACCTGTTACTAAAATAGAGTAAGTTCAAAGGTAAAATCTATTATAGATGTTTCATAGTCTGAGACTACACACAAAATATTACTAGCACACTGACAGTTTTGATTGCATATTGCTAAATGGCTTAAAACCAACTGTAGAATAACTTAAAAACACTTAACATATAAAATCCATAACAGGACTCTATCAAATAAGAAAGTAAATCCTACTCTTTTTAAAAGACACTGAAGGAAACCTTTGTGATGTTCAGATGTGTCTAAGTCTGAAACAAGCTTACCAGACCTAAGTCCAACAACTACTTCATTATAGTATGACCTAGTGCTACAAGGAAGTTAATTATTTAATAAATGGTTGAATCACTGAAGTTTATAAAAAAAGATTTTACATCCTTCACTGCCACTACTTCACACCTTCATATATCAAAACATCTAAACCAAAAAAATCTTTAGGGCACCACTTCTCAGAGTAGTAGCCCAAATAGATGTGTAGACCAGAACTTCAAGATTAATTAGGAAGACAACAGGCATTCCAGAAACTGACCCACTGCTGCACAATTTATTACTTTTTCCAACTGCATTCTTGGAAAGAATGCAGAATCTAGATCCAGAAGACACAAACATGACACATTAGCAAAGTTTGGTGTATTTGGAAGGAATTAGTTAAACTACAATGAAAAGTCACCTAATCCATTCAGAAAGCACATACAATTTCAGATAGCTACATAAAGCATGAGGTCAGAATGTTATAATCTCAAATAAATGAGCAGCTATAGGAATACTTATTCATACTTCTAGAAGGACACAGCATATCTGACCTTCAAACTGGCACCCACTGGCCTAAGCCAGTGATGAGCTACTGGGAAAGTTTCATATCCATTGCAGTGTACAAATTCCATGTGTAAAATGTCAGCAACTTAAATTTCCTGTTATCAGAGCACAGTATTTGATGTAATCCCCCAAACATGTTTTGTACTTAACAAAATGTAAACATGTCTATGCAGATTTTAACTTTGCAGTCTACCTAGACTGCCAACTTTCATCTGGTATGTGTTGGCCAAAATCTGTCACACTAAACAAGCATTGCATAATATGTCTCTCCCAGCCTCTGAGCTGGGCTCCACTTACCTTAATTAGGAGACAAAATACAAGGACTCAGAACAACTGTCACGCATTTGTGGCTTTGGAGATGAGACTTGAAGATACGTTCTCATTTTTGCAAGTTGGTGAATTTAAGCAACTTTCTTTGTTAACAACCTCCACAGAATTCTCAAATGCAATTTCAGGCAAGATCAAAACTGCATTCATCTTTACTATAGAAGGAGGATAGTCAAAGCAAAAAGCATATTTATTCAATAAATCTTTTTATTCTGAGCTCAAACAGGTTTCTTTCTACAAAAGCATTGGAAATAACATGGTGTCTTGAGATGTACAAATTTTCATGTCAATTAAAAAGTATCAGTTGCTTTATGACCATCAGTATTACTCAATACCTAAGTGGCAGAGTTCAAAAGTTTTTGGCTTACTAATCTGCTTGACTTGGAACTCCATCAGAGATAATATATGCCTATATTAGATTATTCTTCTGATTTCTAACAAGTCTTCATATCCCATAATTATCTTCTACTTTGTAAAACTGTAGGGCATTATTTCTACCTAATGGGTCATTTTCTTCAGGGCAAGGGGTAAATTACCTACCAGAGAAAAAAATAATTATATCTTTGTGCTTCTTTTTCCATGTCAAAGGAACGATCAGGAAGAAACTTAGTAGTGGTAGTTTTAAGTTCGTAGCCACCACGTTAATTGTTCATGACAGTACTGAGTGTCAGTGGCACTTAGCTGAAGCAGTTAACTGCATAGTGATCACTGTGGTGCATGCTATGGGATTCAGTTAGCATTACAGTTACCAATTTATCACTCTACAGATCAAATGCACTATCTTTCAGTCTTGGCACTTCTACCAATACTACATTTTTGCACATTTTGCACAAAAGTATGCTTCTCTGAAATCAAACTGTATTCGTGCCCCTACAAGGGCAAAATATTGTCTCACAGATGGCAGAGAAAGCTGAAAGCAAACAAAATCTTCAGTTGTCATCAGAAAGAAAGATGGGAAATTGCTTTAATTATTACGTGAGAAACAGCATGGAAATGTTTACATCATATGCAACACCTTTTATTTTGAATCTATTTATGTGTAGCAATAAGGCGCTTTCCATGAGCATTTGCCATGTGTGTTCCACACTGCTCCGGACCTGAGGTCCTTCTTTCCCATTCTACTGCAAGCACCCTCAAAGAGTGAGGGAAGGGCACCCTTTAACATTTGCACACACAGACAGAGCCAGCAAACACTGAAAGATATCTACAAAAGTCAACACAAACATTTGCTACAGCTGACAGATCATATCAGATTTTAACTGGAACATTAAAAATGCTTTGTGTGAGCCATGCCAAACTTTATCCCGTTTCTGGGTAGCTAGAGTGAACACGTTACATGTGTCTTAAAAAGTATTTTTCTTCAGCACTTGTCCTCCTTTCAGAAGTCAGCCAGCCTGTTTTTACCTGGCTTTTCCTAGAATAATATATCAATAGCATCGTCAGGCTGGGAACAGACATGCCTTTCTTCAGTTTAAAAGTAAAGGGACACAAGAATAAAGCAGAAGCCAAGAAGCAGTTGGATCATCAATTGTACATATAATTAAAACTAAGCATTACAGTCATCCTGAGGGCTTTTTCCAATTTAAAAACTACTCTAGCCCACTTCCTCCTCTCCAAATAGCCTTGGAAGGGAAACAAAGACTTTCAACCCTTTATTTTTGTGAAGATATTTTTAGCAAAGATTGATTTGTGAGATATCAAGATAATAATAAAAGAGATATCTTAGAGAAGCATGCTTTATTTACTTTCCTCATACCTGTATCATGTAAATTTTTTTAATCTCCTAACTCTTCAGCACTTATTACAGATATGTTGAAAAATAAATGCTATGTGTGAATCCCAGACCTCACTTCCAGGAGTACATCCAAATTGTAAGAAACAGACAATTTAATTTTAAAGAGCACGAACACTGCGGGGAGCACCAGCAGGCGGATTACCCCTAGTGAGCATGGCATCATGTAAGAAATTTCATTCTCTGTGGGCCAAAGTATTCTGTATTCCTGATTGCGCCTTTAGCTTTTCCAGACTCTCTAGCTTATAGCCTTGTGCCAGATATGTCCCTGTGGTCCACAAAATAGTGTTGCACAAGCTCCTCATGTTATAGATGCTAGCAACCTCTTTCCAGCCTATCCCCTTTTCAGGTACATCTCACACCTGATTTACCATTTTGTTTGGCTGCTGACTGTTGGATTGACATGCAGCATGTGGCAGTCATTTCACACGTAGCACAACAAAAGCCTGTCTCACCTCCACAGCAACATGCAGAGAGGTGCCTGGGTGAAAGATGAGGGTGATTTCCAGCCTACCCACTTTTTGCCCTCCTTCTTTTCCCCTTTGTATCGTGCGCCTGTTCAAACAGGACCAGCCAAATACACTGCAAAATGTGCTTGTGCAGTCAAATGCACAAGCAAAAACATACATGGGAGCTAGCTGTGGCTGATACCCATGGTGTCACACATGCACGGTTTTGACATTTTATCCTTAAACAACTGCTTTCCTTGTTTGCTCCAAGGGCAGTGATGCCAATGCACTGTAAGAGGTCAAAGGGCTGAGCAGTGGCTCAGTCCCTGACAGACACACATAGCCCAGGCCGTGATCAGAGCTTCATCACAGCTGCTACTCCTGAGGTTGTCAGCACTGGCAAGTCTTGAACTGACCCCACCTCTGTCCCACGCAGCCATAAGCCCATCTCCTGCCATGATAGCCAGGCATTCACCTGTGTCTCAGGCTGCCTTTGCAGAAAGAGTTTATCACCAGCCTGATTTTGTTCTGGCAGGCTCCTAGGGACAGCTAGGAGAGCTGACTAGGGAAAAAAAAACAGGCTAACTCTTGAGTTTATTCAGAGTATCTCCAACATTTTCATAACTAGTGTTACACAGGGAGTCATGTCCGCTTCACCTTCTTGCTATTTGGGCTTTCTTAAACCACTACTTTAAAGGAAATATCAACTGCCATATTTATGATGTTCAATTCCTGCCTGTGGTGGGGCAAGGTAACCACAAAGTGCTCCCACAAAGTGTTTCTGGAGGGAAAAGGAAAACACTGTAGCCTTCTACTTCCCTATGCCCATAGATCATGCAGACAACCTGGGAAAGGTAGGTTGTTACACCCTAGCTCCCTGTGAACATCAGTCACCTTATCATTCATATGGAACCGGCTCCTTCTCAGTACCCTCAGGCTGGCACACCATGGCATGCAATCCTGGTGCACACCCTGTGTTGAAAAGGGAGGGAATGAATCCTGAGTAATTAATAAGTTTGTTTACCAATTGGTCTGGCCCTGTCCTGCCTTTGTGTGCTCCTCCTGGTTCTTCCTAAGGCACCCATCTAAGCTGTGCTCCAGTAGCAGTGATTCCAACTTCAACAGTCCTGAGCACTTTTCACTTTTTGGACCTGGAAGCTTTCTGAAATGCTCCTAGAAAAGGGAGAAGAATTAATTAGCTCCAGAAGGACCCGGCAGGTAGGTATCCCACTGAATTCAGAGAGCCAAGGGATGGAAGCAACCATTCCATTTGACTCTCTACAGATATACCTCAGGGAAAATGCCTTGTTCACTCTCTGAAGCTTCTGTTGGAAACACCTCCTGGGCAGGGAGCAGAAGGCTGCCCTATCTTGTTCTGACCACACCAATTTCTTGACTGCCTGGGTAGATCTCGGTCTTGGGTTTAGACAAGATTCAAAGGTCACTTTAGGATGTAAGTTTTCTGGGTGGGCTCCTACGTAATTTGTCTGCCAGAAGTTACTGACAATGGAGGGCTTCTTTACAGGGCAGAGGCTAAGAAGACTTCTTTTGACAGAGTCAGTGAGAGGCAGACTTCCAGCAGCATAAGCCTGATTCGAGCATGTGGCCAAAGGTTATTCTAGGATCCTTCGTCAGGTGGAGTCTAACTGGTGGTGATGACAGTGGTGCCACACACTGTTATATCTTCATATTGCTCTTTATGCAATCCAGTTTCAAGGTTAAATACTCACAATGTTGAAGTCCAAACTCTTTCAGTAGTGTTGGCTTTCAGTCACATACACACTGCTGTGTCCACTGAAATACTGCTTATAAGACAGATTTGGCTTTTTAACAATCTTGCAACCTGCTCATATAGCACCGGTTTGTGCCATGGTGAGGCAGCAGGAGAGGCTGCCTCTGTCAAGGGGTTCATGGTCACTGGCAGTCATGAGATTAATGAAGTTCTCCATACCACACAGAGACCTTGAGTCCTCCTTTTTATGGGTACATCCTCTGTTTACCCTCTCCAAGGGCTAAAAGCCAAGGGTTCTTCATTTTTACAAGAGTAAAGATTTTTTTTTCCTTTTACCGGAATTAGAACATTTGGTATTTACTTTGTGTATTGTCTCCTAGAGACTCTTCCCTAGAACTTCTTTTCTTAGAAGCATACAAACCCAGGAAGTCTCCATGTCTTCTGTTTGTCAAACTACATGTAATGGTGAGCTCTGATTATAGCTGTTCCCAGTGAGGAGAAGAGGTTTACATGCCAGGGAAATGGAGGTGACAGCAGTTTTAGCTTGTGCCCCAGGAGCTGCAGCTAGAGGAATTTGTTTGTACGGGTCCTGAATGCTTCATTCCAGACCTATGGAACCAAATGTTTGAGGTTTTGACCTGCTAGTTATACACAAATAAGCACTGGGGATGACTTTTTGCCAGGTTCACAAGCTGTGCTACAAGCACCACTGGGTAATGTCTGCATTCAAACAAGACCCTTATAAGCAGGAATACTGAGTTGGGGCAGGATATGTGCAAGAAGGATACCACATGAATTTGATACCGGTATTTTGCCCAGGAGTAACCCAAATATGGGTGCACCAGCAGTACCAGAAGTGCCTTAAGGGATCATAACAGAAATGTGAGAAACCTATGGCACAGGGATCTCTTTCTAGGGTGTTCCTCAGAAACATATATGCTGGAGACAGCATATATGCTGTCGTGATATCTGCAAGACTCTGTCTCCACGGAAGAAGATCTGTTAGTATTACCACCTCATAAAATCACGCGCAATTCACGGGCCCAGTTTGACCAGCATATCCAAAGAGGCCCGTGTCCTTCTCCTGCAACCCCCGTTCATGTCCTTCACTGTCCTAGTCACACATTCTTACCTAGACACAGCATTAGCTGCCTTGCTCACAGCCATGCCCTAATCTTACCCATACACAGAAAAAAAGGCACTAAATTGTATCATCTGGGTCAGATAAGATAACAGACAACACTGGGTGTGATACACACTAAAAATGCCACAGCTTGTAGGGACCCGTATAAAAACACATCAAATAAAACAGGTGCCAAAATACCCATGAAATGGCCTGTGAATTACCAGCAACTTGCTTTTCCTTTCAAATGGCCCAGAAATGGGCCCGGAAATCAAACAAATAAACCAGGAATAAGAAATAAAAGATGTACGTATACTTCTTCAATATTTCTAGAGAGGAAGGAGCTAGAAACTGCTGAGTCAGGAAAACTTTATTATTGATTTAATAATAAAAATGAAGTAACCTTCATTAGCTGTGTCTGTTATTGTTCCTGCAAAATTAAATGCCTTTTTTTAAAGGAATCTACCTTGAAAAAGACTCAAATCTTGAACGCACAGTGGGTCATTCTAGAATACGTTTCTGAAATCAGAACAGAGTATTAAAGACTGATTAATTGACAGTATTAACTATGGTGTGAGGCAAACAGAGTCTGGACAGCCATGTTTAGCTTTGGTCCTCTACTGTAAGTTTGAAAAATGTGACTGTTGAACAATTTCTGAATGACATTAAAAAAAATTTAAAAAGCTACTATTGACCACTCATTTCTTCGGTTTAGTTTTAGAGTTTACATCATTATTTGATCCATTTTTTTCAGTTAGAACATTCACACCATTTCAGGTCACCTGCCACCTTTGAAAGCCAGTATTGTTACCTGTGCTGAATGACAGAACAAAAATCAAACACAGTGAAAGGCTCAAACACCACAGAACAAGTGCACGCGTATCCTATTGACTGCTTCAAAGTCAGGTCTTTAAAATGGTTACGATGAAACTAAACACACAGTACCTGCACACTGTTCTTATAAAATACATTTACTAGGTCTTCATGTAATATTCCAGTGTACATTCTCTGTCAAAAAAGCAATTTAAGTCTGAACATGCACCCACTGTTTTGATTTGCCAGGTGATGCTTACTGGGTAAATTGCATTAACACACCATATTTTAATTGTAATTTTGATTAACCGCCCCTTCCCACTGTAACCACACACGGATCTCACACTCACTGCAAACAAGGGAGAAAGGCACATTTGTATTGAGGATCTTCAAAGACAGAGATGTGTTTGGAATTATTTTGGGGTAACTCCAGACAGCAGCAAAATGTCAGGAGTCAAAGTGGAGATGCTCTATTTTCACCTGAGCTTCAAATCTTCAGACAGTTCTTTTGCTTAGAAACAAGCATGCAAGTTAGGCTTGCTGAAATCAGGGTTAAGCAGGCACATGCTTGCAGGATTAAGCCCACAAAGTCCACCTTTACAATAAGAGATCCCTGTTTTAAACAATTTCTTTGTATTAATTGTTGGGGTTTTTTCTGGTTTTGGTTCGTTTAGGTGTTTTTTTAATCATTTTAAGAACATACTTCCTCTTCAAGACAGCTTACTGCCATGCAATAAAATGCAGCTCCTTGGTGGTTAAGAGTGCATTTTGTGAGTTTTTTTAAGTGCATGGATTTGAACGTGTTGTTTGACCAAGCAAGTCAAATAAAAGTTGTCAAGACTGGGAAGGCATGGTTAGCAAAAGAAAAAAATACCTGAAGTTCACAGAAGTCATCATATTTAAGTTTGTTTTCACACTTGGAGAAATAAGTCAGCTTTTTGTTATGCATGAAAGACACGGAATATATTTTCCTAAAATCAGCATTTATTCAGAGAAGGTATTTTAAAAAAAAATTAAAAAATGTCTTTGATAGAAAAAAAAAAGTCTTTCAATGACTTTATTAACAGACCTAAACTCTTCATCAGAATGGTTGTAATGGGACATCTACATTTATTACTATTTGGATTATTATTAATAATAATTAATAATTACTAATAATAATTAATATCCATCCAAAAGAAAGATAAAATAGCCATTAGAAACTTGCAATATATTTCCAAGATTTAAGACCTGAAATTTATTCCTTGGATAGACTCTGGTTCTACAAAACTGCAACAATTTAACTTTACTCCCTGGCACAGTGGCTCCACTGAAGAAGTTGCAGTCACTTACCAGGGTGACCCTTTGCCTGCTTTTAAAATCAGGAGAAACTTCTTCAAAACAAAGTAGATGGAAAAAGATAAAGAAAGAAATGGAGTAATATTTCAGGGTCAGTTAGCCATGCATATTACTCACCAAGCACTTTTTCTCAAGATAAATAATGGGAGTGGAGAGGGAGAGTGAAAAGTAAAAGGAAAGTTCAACGAATGTCCTTCTGTACTTGTATATATAGCATTGTAAAAAAGAGCCACCACTAAAAGAGTTCACAGAAATCATAAAATATAATTGATTATAATTTAGGAAATACTCCTAAAAGCACAGCACCAAAACCAAATAAATCTCCACGACCCTGAAATGCAATGACATTTTCATAATTTCAATATGAGTGACAATCTGCAAAGACCACTGCACATACCAAACCTCCCCCCTCTCTGAAGCTGCACTTTTTTAAACAGGAAAAGCAAGAGAAAATGCACTGAAAGCCACACCCCGCAAGCCCTTCTTTCTTCTGTGTCTCACTACAGCACAAGCAGGATTTTCATGATTTGTTTCAGCTGATATATTCATTTCTCCCACATTTGAGATCCTCAACTGAGGAACTGAAACAGACAACAACAAGCTCAGAAACCTCCACTCACTGAAGAGGAAAACCTCACCAAAGCCTCTCATTGCTACGGAGCTGATGTGAGCAGCTGATGTGACGCACCGGCACTGTAAGGCTGGGTAAGGGGCACAGCCCAGGCACCAACAAATGAAGACCAGAAACAGCTCTCATGCCCGATGGACACTCCCCAGGTGCCTGCCGAACAAGGTGGCAAGGGCTGTTTGCTGTTCCTTGGGTTGAGTGAGTTGACCTGCAAGCTGGAAGCCCAGAGGGGTACAAACCTCCTCACACCACTGGCCCGGCAAGGGCAAAGCCTGACCAATGGACCAGGCTCTCAGATGTATTCATGGCCTGGAATGTGGATAATGCCCTTAGCAGCTAGGAATGAGGAGCCTGATTTCCACTACTACTGCCTTATACCACACCATCTCCTCAACACTGGTTGTGCTGCTTCTAGGAAACTTCCCCCTCCCAACAGTTTATCAAAATACTATATTTGGCATACTGCTCATGATAAAATCTTTATTGGCATCTTCCTGTATTGCAAGACAGGAAGATAAAATAATTACTGCTTTCAATTGAAGGAATAAACTTTTCCACAGCTTGGTAACAAAAATTTCCTGTGAGCTTCCCATGCTTCCATAATTCTTATCTTAATAGTTTTCTGGAATATTTTTTTTTTCTGAACCTCCATTGGAAAATTATGCTGAATTATAAAAAATAAAATAAACTAAAAAAACCCATAGATATATAAATTACATTTGAGTGAACAGAGGATATAATTCTGCGTTAAAAACCAGTCTATTGGTTCATGGTTTTGTTCAGCACACACACCAATGACAGGACAAATGATTTGTGAAAAAGAAAAAGTAGCAACCGTCATTCAACAATATGGGTGTTTTAGCGCAAAGACAAAATTAGGTCCCTTGGGATTGCTTAAATATGATAGAAGATTAGAACTTCCGAGACCCGAGTATCACAAACAGGAGGTTTGGATGCACAATCAACTCAGCTCCGAATCTCAGTTAAGTAGGGATCCTCCTGTGGTTTGGGGTTTTTTTTGGAAAGTGGAGTAGGAAGGAATATGTCTCTTCTTCTTCCCATCCCCCACAGTTAGATGAAAATAATTTAAGTACTAGACATATTTATTCTTAAAAATAAGAACATCAGTAACAGTGACCACACTCCTCTGAGGCCCACCAGTTTGCAACGACCTCAGCATGTACATTTTACTCCAAAATCAAATAAAAAATTTACAACTTTTCAACTAACTTTATCCAGTACTGCATTCACTAATGGCTCTGTAAGTCTGCAAACAGCCTGAAGGAAAATCTAAAGACACAAGTAAAAGACCTTTTTGAAGCTGACAAGCCACAGCTGCGGAAAGTCAGCAACATTCCCAGAAGTGCTTAGTCTTTTCAAAACCCGAAATTTAGCAAGAAATCATGTGCTTTGCAATCATGTAGCTACCCAGGAATACTGGTATTAAGGTGAAGGTTAATATGAAATACCAAAATAGCTGCTTCTCTACGAATAAATTTGACCAGGTCAGAAGACAATTGGAACTTTAAACTTGTTTAGTGAACCTATCCTTGGAAAATATACTAAAAATGATCATGGACTATGTTCAAAATAAATAAATAGATAGATGAATAATAGACAAATAGATAAAATTACTGGTGCCTTTCAGCTGCAGCTATGCCATTTGCAGTACCATATTTCTGAAACCAGCGTAGAAGAGAAAACAGCACACATTAGCACTAATGCCCTGCACTAGACTACATCTTTCCAGAAGTCACGTATTTGTAATTTTACTGAGTCAATTTTACTGAGTTTACATGGTAAAGCTAACGTATCTCTTACTAAAACAGACAGCCCTATAAATTGTCAAGGTATTAAAGAGAAGCGAGACGCCTAACATCTGGGAAATGCTATAGAAATATTCCAGTTTCATTCTTTCCCCAAAGGTTTTACGCTCCGACACAGTCAAGCTGCGGCTTAACTTAGCTCCAGAGGGAGAGCTCACTATAGCCTGGACCAACTGCTTTTCATAAAGTGGGCAAACCGGTAGCAGCCACTTGGACTAGGTAAGTCTCAGACTGAATAAACTTTTATGCCTTCAAAACTCCTTTCATGAGTTCTTGATTAAAATGGGCTGTTCAGATGATATTCATATCATCAGTCCTAAATTCCTTCTTTTAATATTTCAAATTCTTGGTGTTCAGTATCTTCTTTAAAAAATAGGCAATTACATCTGTTGAACACAGTTTTCTGAAGATTTGCATTTGAACTTTCTGTATGTAATCTCTTCAGAAAAAAATAATCACTAAATCACTAAAAGAAGTACTTTGAAAACAAAATGCACATAATGATTTAAGATATTGTAAAAAGCACATAAAAGTTACAGTCAGAGCTTGAATATTTAAGCACCCTCCACACAAAAATACATCAAATAACATTTATATCATAAATCTATGCCACAGTCAGGGTTAGGTCACACAACAGGGAATGGCTGGGATCTAAATACAACCAGGGCTAAGATCACATCATCTAGCAGACAAGACTCTGAAGAAAAGAGCAAAACTCCTGTTAGCAGACCAGCATCACTTTTCAGAGTCATGTTCCCATTAATGTGTAAAGCTACCACACTGGCTTCTTCCATCAATCACACTACAAATTGAAGAAATTATCAGCCCTCCAGATGTTTCAGCCAGAAAACAAGCATAACCAAACAGCTAAGGGAGTTTTCCTTTAGTTTTACATTCTGACAATTTACTAGCATCTGCATAAAATATCTCATTTTGTGAGCACATATGTGCTATCAATCATTCGAAATTGGAAGAACCATTTGCCTAGAAGGAAAGTTGATCCTCTGGAAGTGGTTTTGCATGACAGCATCTTTACAGGGTAGCTTTTTAAAATCCTTTGAGTTTTGAAACTAACAGGTTTTGACTGCCAGACCCTAAAAACAACTAGTCTTAAATACGCTTGTATTACACCAGGTGCTATTCCCCCAAAGAGTCCCATACATTCTCTGCCCTGCACACATCAGCAAATTTAAATGTGCACAGAGGGACGTTTTCAGTCAATATCTGGCAGAAGAAGGAAAAGAAAATAATAAATCAAAAAAAAAAAAAAAAATGGAGGGAAAACTTAAGACACATCTAAGAACTAGATCATATAGCTACTAGTGAGGCAAAATCCCTGTCCAGATTAACGATCTGAGCCATCCGTTACATCCAGCCTGGCACATAGCAAGGACAGGTGCTTGCTCTTGTCTGGAGCTGCGTTGATATCGATCCTAGTGCCTTACCCAAACAGAATAGTAGTGATGTGAAATTACTACTAAAGTCAACCTGGCCAAAGCTGAATGGGCAGGAAACATCCTCGCTCTTGCCCTGTCAGAATGCTTCTGGAGAGAATCTGGAAATTTTTGTTTTTCCTCAGAATGAAACTAACAAGACATGTACACCCAATCCAAAACAGTCTAGTCCAAAGATGAGTGAAGAGGGCTAAGTACCTCCTTGTACATAAATGAAGTGACACAGTTCCAGTATGAAGAAAAGAAAGGAAACCATCCTGAGCAGTCAGTTGACATCCTTATAAGTTTGCTCCTCCATAAGTTTGCTCCTTGATATACACACCCATTTCTCCCCCACACTTGGAAGAGCACCTCTATGAGAAGGGAGAGGGGTTCTGGAATCAGCTTTCTGCTCACATGGAGAAGCAAAAGTGATGTCAAAGTCAAAACTCAAGAAGTATGCTGGGCGGGAGAAGTGAAGGGGATGCTACAAAGTCATTTCATACACTATTTTATTCCAAGCCTCTTCACCTGCACCAAAGCATCAGGTTTTGCATTCTGAATTCAGCTAGAAAACCACATCTGGCTGCAGCTCTGTCTTTTAGAACACAAGCTTCTACACTAAAACACCTTCCTGAGCCATTTGCTGTCTTTTCTTAACCCTGGTAGGTTTCTCAAGATGATGTGCTGGGAGGTGGGGGGCAAAGTTTGCAGAAAATCATCAACCTTGCGCTGGTGACCTGATGCCAGCAGCAGGAAGTAACCCTCCACCGGAGCGGGGGGCCTCCTAGCAGCCCCAGCTCTCCCTACCCACCGAGGGACAGCTGAGAGCGCGACAGGGTGCTCAGACACGAAGTGTCTCTCCTCCGCAGCAGCGGCTCCGCAGCACGGCTGCGTTGGGTGGTTTCTTAATTGAGTTTCCTGATGGGGTTTTATTAATTGTGGGTTTTTTTCAGGATTTCCTCCCCGCGGATGAGCGGCTCTTTCCACGCGCACTGCCAAGGTCCATCCTTCCCTCCCTGGCCGCGCGCACAGCACTGGGCGTGTAGCCGGGGCTGTATGTAACCCCCGCCGGCACGGCACAGCCCCTCCACAGCCACTCCGCGCCGCCCGCGGGGATCCCGTCGGCGCCCGCCGCTGCCGCTCTATGATATTAGCGAGATACGCATTAGAAAGGGAAGGCAATACTCTAACTAGAAATAACCATCTTTTCCACAGACAAAT
>JANHGB010029299.1:0-16238 GCA_026283785.1 Coracopsis vasa
CAGCATGGCCGCGGGGGCAGCGGGCACGGAGGGGCGAGGGCACGGCGGCGGCCACCGCCAACCGCCCGTGGGGCAGGACTCCTCCGGGCAGCTCCGTGGGGCGAGAGCGATCCGCGCCCGGCACTTGCAGAGGGGCTGGCAGCGGTGGTGCCCGCCAACGGCTGAGGGCAGCTGAGACACGGCGTAGACAGACAGCCCTGCTCGGCGGGCGCAGAGGAGCCCCTTCCCCCGCGGCGAGTCCAGCCTGTTCTCCCCTCCCGGCTGTCCTGCGGGTTCGGCGGGACCGAAGCGCGAAGGGCGGCCGGATCCGCGGCAGGCGGGACACTTTACAAGGCAGCTCGGCGGCGGCAGCAGGTCGCCTCCTCGCAACACGCCACCAGCTCCGATCTTAGGCTCTGCCGCTATAGCGGCGCCGGCCCTTCAAGTAGAAAGGAGGAGGAGGGGGCCGGCGGTCACGCCCACAGGTGAAGAGCGCACGGAGCGGTCCTTCCCCCGGCGCCGCACCGCCTGCGCGTCTCCGCCGAGCCGCGCTCCCGCACCCGGGGCAAGCATCACCCCGCTCCTTAGCTCGCCAATCCCGGTGCGACCCTGCGGCCGGCGGGTTGCTGGCGAGGGTCGGGGGAGTCGCGGGGGCTCACCCGAGGGTCGGAGCCGGTCATGCGGTAGGCTGAGGCAAAGGGCGCGGGGCTGAGCGGACCGGGCCCGTGGTTCTGCAGGAGAAGAGCCAGATCCAGCCCTTGGTATCTCCCTACGGCCTTCAGAGGGGAGCCGCCGGGCGGGGAAGGGACAGGATAGGGAAGGAGGAGTGGGGAGATGAGGGGGGCGGCGCAGCACCCGCCCGGAACCCCTTCTGGGGTGCTTTGTGGTTGAGACAGGGTCTCGGCCGAAGGAGAAGGTCCGAGGGACCAATTCCCGCCCCTCACCTGCGCTGTGCGGCTCGAAGTCTCCATGGTGTATTCTGCCTAGGCACGGCCATAGGTGTTAATGGAAACATCCTTCCTGCATTCACCTGCGGTCCTTACAGGGACTGTTGGCACAGCCTGTCGCTGTAGCGGCAGGGACACATCGACATGAAACCCAATTTAGAGGGCTCCAGTTCGTGTGTGTGCCAGTAGCCTTTATGGTAATAATAAAAAACAGAAATGTTTTAAGAGGAACCAGGTAGTTGAGCTTTTCCATTCAGAGTCTCCATAGCAATGTTCTCAAATTAATATTTTAAGTTCTGCACAAGGTAGTCACATTCCAAGTACAGGCAGGATTGGCAGACTAGAAGAGGAGCTTGGTCACAAAATGTTCCAGTTGTCTGCTCCTGTGTTCTGCTTGCATAATGAAAATACCACGAAAAAGTAGATCCATATTCCTTCACTAGCACCAGGTTTCTCTGATGGTTTGCCACTTAAATATCTGGACTTAAAACTGCACATGAATGATGAATTATTTACAAGACAGGACTGTAGGGACTTCTTTAGTACAGCTGCACTTGACTAGATACTTGGAACTAAGTTCAGCTTTGCACCATAAGGGCATCGTCAATGCAATCTCTTTTATTTCAGATCTGATTTTCTACTAGAGTACTTTGCACTGAACTGGTAGGGTAGTTGGCTGTTGCATTCAAGTATGCTTCACAGAGATGAAGCTTTTGGGTATATCATCTTCCGAGATGTGACTTTCCCTTATTTTCAGTGGGAATTTCTTTCTGATTTCATTTAAAAACTAGAATAGAGCACAACTGTAGCATTAAGGCAACATGCTCAGCTTTATTCTTCTCCCCCGCATCATTTAAAAGAGCATTTTATTATTATTTTTTATTTAGAGACTAAATCTTTGTAATACCTTCTATCCCTGACTTAGACACTAGATTTTCTTTGTAAGTCAATATAAATTCCACAGTTCCTCTGGTATCGTGAAGTATTAGTTCAATTCAGTGTTGTAAAGTACTACTGCATAATGAGTTTTTTTTGAAAAATAGGACTTCCAAATTTCCTATTCTCAGAACAAATGTAAATAAGTATTAAGCAACAAAAATGCCTCAGCATGATGTGCTGCTGTTCATTGTAATTCCAGGCCTAACATGTAAATTAAGCAGGTTTTCCATATCTGTGAAAAAAAGTTTGACTTCCATTACAGCTGCGAGTATTGAATATAGAGTTGAATAACATTTTAACTATTACTGAAAAGAAAAAGCACAAGTATATTGACAAGAGATATATAGCATGATGTATGGATTAAGAGACTTCAAAGCCATGAGGAATAGCTGCAACAGTGTAAAGGCTGCTATGCATTTCAGTATAGTACACAGAATTTTATATAGTAAATCTTATAGTTTACCCATTAAGTTGTGGTTGTACAAGAGGATTTCCCTTGGAAATATATCCAGCTTTCAGTCTGAGGAGTGGGAGTCGTGATTACTGTTCACCTAAATAAAGCCTGAAGCTTGATGCAGAAACTAAATATTGCTTTGCTAGTTCTGAAAATTGACATTGTTCACTTGAGACCAGGTTAATTCTTGTGTCAGAGAACTACTCAGCTGCTTGAAGTAAGCTACTGCTCACTGAGAATGACGACCAATGAGCTTTTGTGTTTCTGTCCACATCTACCTGTAATAACTTTACAAGAGGAGTTTTGTATGAAGAAAGATTTTCAAGTATTGCATTCTGATTTGATTGTCAAAGGCAGAATAAGACTTAAAACCACTCCTTAAAAATGTAATTTTAGGTCACTGCTGATTTGTTCTGTAGGTGGGTTGATACCCAATAAAGCTCTGGCTGTTCTGCGCTGTATTAAAATGTCGTGTATTGAAATGTGCCTCACCCTAGAGTAACACTACTCACAGACTGAAATCCTACTTGATGAAAAAGTGTCAGAATGGGGTCTTGAATGTTTGAAAGAATGCTGCCTCTTTCTTGACATGTCTACTTCACATTGATTTTCAAGGAAAATTTCTCCTTCATCTCCCAAGAAATTCCCAGTATTCAGACTTTTGTGTGTGCAGAAGTGAAGCAGCAATGATTAAACTCATGGACAGACGTCTGAAAGCCTACAAGAAATTAAAAACCCAAGTTAAAGGCTATATATCAAAGTGAAATAAGCTTGTCAGAAATCAGATTTATTTCCATACCATACAATCAAAACCACAGTTCTCTTGTTCTTCCATCGCTGTTGGAAGAGTTAATATCTTCAAGGAAATTAAAATAATACTTAAGCTGTTCATGAAGATAGGTTGTGCCATTGCTCAAACTGAAATTGCAAGCAGAATCTTTCTGTTCACTAGAACCAGGCATCATTTGCAGCCTGTTTTATGCTGCATCTATGTGTTGGACAGTTTGCCCATGATGTGTACACACACCACTGCTTTCTGCTAGGATGTCAAACCTTTAAGGCCTGTGCAGCAACATTGACCTCTATCACAGATGCAGCCTACAGAGAATAAATCCTGACGTTTAGTTAGCATCAAGCATGTACATGGTAGAAAGAAGGTAACAATCTTTAGATCTTTACAGGCCGACATTCTGTTCTTTTTGAGTTTGCTATTTACTGTCAAAAAAGAAGGTTTAATTAAAAAGTATAAGATTCTATGACAGTACACTGGTTTGGTGTACTTCATAAAGAATAGCTAACCAACAATGTTCAAGCCAACAATTGAGTTTTGGCTTTAGATAAAGTAAAAGGCTTCAGCTGATTCTAGGTATTGATTTTAGATGAAGAACAGAATAATCTTTGAATGGATATTACTGTTTAAATCTGTTAATTTTGAGCTAAATATAAATAAAATGGGTGTAAAAGAATAGCATCACTAAAACTTCTTTTTAACTGTTAAAAAAATGAATTGCATACAGGAGCTATGTAACATCAGCTTTCTTTTATCTCAGCAGAATTTTCAGAGGAAGAACAGTGGAGCTTAATACTAAGAAAGTAAGCTCTTCAAATTTATTTCGCCATTTGCGTTTTCAACAGAGTAGTGAAGAGACTGTAGGTCTCTTTGTAACAATCCATAGCATCTCTTTTAACAACCGTAGGAAGTATCAGAAAAAATGCAAGGGAATTCTGCCATCATCCTTGAGAAGAAGAGACCAGTGGAGACC
This sequence comes from Coracopsis vasa, assembly GCA_026283785.1. Taxonomy (NCBI): domain Eukaryota; kingdom Metazoa; phylum Chordata; class Aves; order Psittaciformes; family Psittacidae; genus Coracopsis; species Coracopsis vasa. The sequence continues at coordinate 4,083 of JANHGB010029299.1, forward strand.
GGTCAGGTGGTACAGATTCACGGTTAAGGAAAAGCAGCATTTTTAGTTAGAATTTATGAGAAGATTTGCTGTCTTTGTATTTGCCCATCTTAGGTCATGTTTAAAAAAAAAAGCAAAAAAGCTTTAAACTAGACAAATACCTCAATGATTTTTTTAATGCCTTGTTTAGTGCTCATAATATCAACCATCTATTTAATAGAGAAGGGTTTGTTACTGGTTCCCATTAAGCAGAAAATTACTGTATTTATGACGAAGAAAGAGGAAGGAAGAAGGAGAGACAGAGTGTGTGGTTGCATGCTGATTTCATTGTCAAGTTATAATTTAGAGAGCAAGTTCAGTCCTTTAATAACAGAAATCATATTCAAGTCTAAATGGCAGAGAATTGCATATATCTGAAACTACGGGATCAGGAAGTTAGTTCTCATCTCATATTTCAGTAACAGTATTTATTTACAGAGTACTTAAAAAATTCATAGAGTTTGAAACATGTTCATGCAACAGGCTTTTTTCAAGGCTTGTAACAGTAAGTCCTTAAGAACTGCCCACAATTCTTTTAGTGGACAATCAAAATATATTTAGCGGGAAGCTGTTGCTTTATTGCATTATACTATCTGTGTGCCAGGTGCTCTCATTGATGAGTGCTTCTGTTGCTTATTACAAACCTATAGTTTTAATGTGTTGCTCATACATAGACTGTGCCTTTTCAGAGTTTTCAGTTTCTGTAACAATTTCAAGCTACCAGTTAGTAGTGGTTTATTTTTTCTAGTCATTATTAATTTAGTTAAGCTTTTTCCTAATTTTAATTGCCTGTTAATGACATTATAGTTTGAGATAGATGTAGTTTGAGCAGCTGTATGTGTTTTTGACTTAACATGAAAGCTTTCATAAGTTACTGGAAATCCTTGCCTCGTAAAACTAGACTTGTGAAGTTGTTCACTGACAGCTATGTTAACCTACCCAATTATTTGCCAAAAGAAACAAAAAAAAAGCAAGAGAGTGACAGTGGAAATGCGCTGCCAATACAAAACATTTTTATACCTGTCTGTATAACTGATGTGTTGTCACAACATCCACATTATCATTCTGACTGAATGTTATTTATAGACTTTACACTAAAATGCAGAAAAAGCATGAAGGAGAAACACTTACAGATGCATTTTAATTCCACTTTGTGTCAAAGGCAAGTCTGCAGCTTTTATAAAAACTTGCCGACAATATAATATCCTATCAAAATATTTCTGCCTTTTTTTTCAAAGAGCTTCTTGCTATAGATGACCAAGAGATTAAATGAACTTTTGTAAAATTACTGCATTCTCACTTAGATCCTTAACATAATGAGATTAAAAAAAACACCAAAAGTTACTGTTCATACACAAGAACCCCAAGTATTAGAACTAAGGTTGTGTTATAATAAACTACAGCTCTTTATAGCATATATTAAAAAAATGGGATTTTTTAAGATGTGGGTGTGTAAGATTGTTTCTTTGCACTGAAATTCCTACAACTGATGTGGTAGATAAGTACATTTCTGTCCCTTAGCAACCTTCACTGATTCAAAAAATCCACACTTGGAGTATCTGGAATGCTGTTAATGAAAGTGTCTGGAGTTTAACAAATAACCACATCATTCAGAAGTGAGTCATTACCTGAGCTACAGTGATGCAATATACAGGATTTGACAGCAAGAACAGGAATAACTAAATTTCATGCATGGATAATTTAGGAAGGTGAGTTATTAAAAAAAATTAGGAAAGAAATCAGAATATGAAAGAGCAAACAAATCTGAAATAAATCTAAATATGGCAAATTACTTTCATTATGGTCTATAGATAAAGAATAAGATATAAGATCACAACTATGTGCAAATTTCTGTTATGGAGATTGCATCAATTATTAATCAGATCTGTTGTGGGCTAGATCTAGTTTAATTTCGTGCATTCAAGTAAAAGGGACACTGAATTCAGTACCTGTTCCAAAGTGTCAAAAAAAAAAAAATCCTGCTTTTGATACATAACTAATAATAAATGCAATTCTTTTACAATAGATTTAAAGCAAGGAAAGAATGAATGACTTGTTTGGAATTTATTCCATTTTTTTCTTTTTTCCTCTGATTTCCTTTTATCAGTTTTCCTTCAATGACACACTACAATTTGATAACTTCAATGTTACACAGGTATTACAGAATGTACAGTCACAAAGATCTCTTTTTTCTGTCACTCCTGGCATTTTTCAGTTCTGTATCAGTTTTCCTATCCTGAGTTCTCTAGGAGAGAGTAATCAAGGTATCTTGTACATGTTTGTATATACATTGATCACCTACCTATTTGAGAGCAAAAGCATCATTGCAGGTCTGGCAACTGCATGATCCTGTCTGTCAGGGAGTGTGCTTCAAAGCCACGTATAGATTTAATATATGTAAATCCTTATTTCCGTCAATGTTTTAACACACCTCAGAGCTGTGATTGCATAGGTGGCTATGTTTCCTCTTGGCATTTTATGAAAATCTCACCACTTTTGCACAAACTTTTCTGTAGGAGAAAGAGATGCCATTGTCTAGAGGTAGAGTGCAGGGTTGTGTTCCAAGAGTTGACTTCACTTGATAAAGAAGCCAGTAAATTTTCTAAGCAACTCTTTGACAATTGTTTCAATGTATGTCTTGTTGCCTTAGTTTCTGCTGGAACCAGGAATAGCTAATGGTTTTTCTGTAAAGACCTAAAGGTCTTTGATGAAATGTTCTGTTAGAAGGTGAGGCAAGGCACAAACATGTTACAAATGTATTGTTAAGAACTCATCTCAGTGACAGGGCAGTCAGTAGAGTTGTGCTCTGCCTAAGCTGGTACTTGACTTATTAAGTTCACCATGCAGCTAAATGATTTCAAGGTCCTTTCCAACCCTAATTATTCTATGATTCTATGATTCTATGGTTGATCAGGGAATAGTAGAAAATTTCCTGAAGAAAAACAAAAGATCTTGGCAAATGAAGCAAAGCTGAAGATTTAAAAGCTAAAATTTTCATCTACAGCTGATAAGACTGACAGATAATGTGATTTCTCTGCATTCTACCATTTGCCAGTTCTACTGTTGACTCTTTAAGAGTAGAGCAAAATGGTATTTCTGGTATCATTATGCTGCATTTCAGAAAGCAGCTAAGTTTGTGTAACCAGGAAATCCCTCAAACAAATCATCACTTTCCTGAGTGGAAATTAAAAACTACTGGTTTACTCTAAGTCATCGTGTGCAAACTGCAGCCTGTGAACCTGGTGTACTTTTTTTGAGAAGCAGACAAGCTGTTTCGAGTGACATGCTGAGAAGCAGACAGGGGTTGAAATTTGCAGTGGCTTTTCTGGTCAGCTGAAATGCTCATTATCAATCACACTCTGTTTCTATCTTCTAAAATAGGTAGTATAGGAGCAGCAAGGGTACTAGAAAGCAGAATGGACAACAGTAAATTTGAAAAAGGAACAATTACATTGTCTTTGGAATATTCCAGATGTGGATGAGTGTTTCTAGAGATCTTGCTGGTAAACTAATTTTTTCTTTGGGATTTTTGTCTTTGGGTGTTTTGGGGTTTGGCGGGGTGAGGGGAGAGTGGGAAGGGCAGGAGGACAGTGGAAGGAAGGACAAGAGGTGGTGGGATAGCAGGAAATTCTGAATTATGGAAGGGCTATTTTTTTTTCATAAGGCAGTGGACCTATTTGATTCTGAAGGTGTCACCTCCATGGGTATCTTGCAAAATCATGTCCATGCTGAAGGACGGCTTTGGATAAAATGTTTCTCTCTCACAGAACCCTAATCTCATGAAGTTCAAAAACAGTAAGTGCAAAGTCCTGCAGCTGCAGAGGAATAACCCCATGCATGAGTATGGACTAGGAACCAACTATCTGGAAAGCAGCTTTGCAAAAAAGGACCTGGGAGTCCTGGTGGCCGTCAGGGTGGCCATGACCCAGCAAGCCTCCCAGGCTGCATTAGACAGAGTGCTGCCAGGAGGCTGAGGAAGGTGATCCTTCACTTCTACTTAGCACTGGTGAGACTCATGTGGAGTGCTGTGTGTCCCCCATGCTGGACTGCCGCAAGAGGTAGTGCAAGAAAGACGTGCATCTATCTCTTCAGTACAAGAGAGAGATAGGCATACCAGACACAGTGCAGCAAAGGACCAAGAGAGTGATTAAGGAATTAGAACATTTGTTATACAAGAGCAGGCTGAGAGAGCTGGGATTGTTTATCCTCAAAAAGATAAGAGGGGGGTGGTGTGCTCTCAGTGGATCCTGATGGGGGGGTAAGGGGAGACAAGCTTTTCTCAGTAATAAACAATGAAAGGAAAAGGCACAATAGGCACAAATTGAAATACAGAAAATTCCACTTAAACATGAGAAAAAATATTTTACTTTGGGGGTGATCATACAATGGAACAGGTTGTGCAGTGACACTGTGCGGTCTCCATCCTTGGGGATATTCATCTGGACACCTATCTGGACAAGGTCCTGAGGAGCCTACTTGCAGTGAGATTGGACTAGACAATTTCCAAAGCATGATGAGGGCTAGATACCTCAGCAAATAATCTTCAGCAAATGGGTGCAGCTTAAGAAATAACTAGTAGATAGCCACTTGAAAATGCTGAGGGTGAGGGTATCATCTCCTGTCCTCTCATTAGGACTCTAATTGGTTTTTTATCCACATGGGTCTTTATCATAGACCCTACTCCTGAAGATTGTCACCTATAGTCTTTCCTTCCAACCAAGTATTGTGTTTAGAGGAGAATAAAGTGGTGGCAAATGGACAGGTGCTGCACCATGTCCTCAAGGCATCCTAGTCATTATAACATTTGTTCAGGATGTATGGGAGCTCAGGTCAGTTCTCTTCTCTGACGTGGTCAACTCTGCATCAACAAATGCTTCCATTACAGGACATTTACAATCCCCTTGTTGAAACAGTGTTACTGTACATATGTAATAAATCAAGACTTACAGGACAGAAGGAGAAACTATAAAAATGAAATTGATTCTATAGGTAACTATTTATATGGGTACTCACTTGGAGAGAAGGCCAGTAATTTTGCCTCATCCCAGTATGCTTTCTGTAACTTTAACAATGACTGTATAATGTGCTTAATTCTGAAAAAGATGGGCCACTGACGAAGATTGCTATCAAAAAACTTTTATTTACTTTGCCTTTGCTTTCATGCTTGGTCTGTGAATTGGATAATACCTCATGTGAGTATGTAACTTTCATGACAATTTTGGTATCACATTGCATATGATGAGATAACCCATGGCATTGACTTTCTGGCACTGAATAAGTTTCCAACCAACACGTAACTATTTTTCTGAATAGTTATGTCCAGGACAGGTTTCATTAAAAGAACCAAAAATAAAATTGTTACATTAGTATTCATACAATATTTTCTGACAAGATCACAGAAATGTTACAATTATTACACTGTTATTCAGTCCTCTGAACTCTCTTTTTCTTTCTTAGGTTCACATTTTTCTTCATCTTATTCTGACCATTTTTTTTCTCTTTTGTTAATATAGACACTTAATTTGCAAAGTGAGGTTACTGGAAATAATATTTTTTCTTACAAAAACAAATTTCTAGCTGTCCAAAACTTCTTTACCTTCTTCACTACACCTTCATTTTTTGCCCTGCAAAATGAGAAGTCAGATGTTTTCTCACTGCATTTGGGATTATTGCAATCCACATTAAGTCGTATTATATAGCATTTCTGCCTAACACTTCTGCATATAGACTATATTTGCGTATAGACTACACTTGCCCTCTACACGACAACCATACTGAGTGCTGGAGCCTCTGTGTGGAGCAGGGATATAGACATGCTGTGATTTGCCACACCTTTAGCCCTGCACCACTGGTCCTAATCCCCCCTGCAGTAAGCAGGGACATCTTCAACTACTTCACATATTGCTCAGAGCTCTGCCCAAGCTGACCTTGAATGTTTCCCGGGATGGAGCATTCTACCACCTCTCTCGGCAACCTGTGACAGTATTTCAACACCCTCATTGTAAAAATTCTTTTACTTATATCTAGTCTGAGTCTACCCTTGTTTAGTTCAAAATCATTACCATCTTTCTTATAAGCCCCCTTTAAGAACTGAAAGACCGCAGTAAGGCCTCCCTGGAGCCTTCTTTTGTCCAGGCTGAACAACCCTAACTCTCTCAGCCTTTCCCCATAGGAGAGGTGCTCCACCCCTCTGATCATTTTTGTGGCTCTCCTCTGGACCTGCTCCAACAGGTCTTTCCTATTCTGAGGGCTCCAAAGCTGGAGCTTTGATTCACAAGGCTTTAATAAGTAATAATTCCCCAAGTGTTTAGCTCTTTGGAACTGGTTCATCAGTATTTTAGAAAGGCCTTTATGCCTACGGGAGATTGCTTCCATCTCCTTTTGGGCATACTAACAAAAGGCTGGGAATACTGATTTTGTAGGTCTCTTTGAGACATCACCTTTTTGCTCCACTATGGAGCTTCATGCCAATATCCTGCAATATTATCTCTGGTTGAATAGAACTGCTTTGTGTTTGGAATAGGGTGAGCCACACAGTCTGCAAATTCAATTTTAGGTACTAGACTGAAACAATGGTGTACAAAATTTTAAAAATAATTGAGCTTAAAATGAGGAAGTAATATACTTGTTTACAAGACCACTAATGAATATTGTAATTCATTTTTATTCTTGTGCTGAGATTAGCAGGACAATAAAAACAGAACCCAAACACATTTTTGTGTCATCATGAGTTAAGGCAATCAGTAGAATTCCTTGACAAGTTGCCAACCCTCATCATTAGAAGCTTCTCTGATGCTTATTCCACAATAGATTTTTAAATCTCATCAGCTGTGTGAGCCATATTTGCCAGGCTGGAAGGACCTTAACATTGTCTTTATTTATTATCTGGACATCTCATGAACCTAACATGGCACTTCAAGTCTTGTGAATGTCTGTATGTTCATAGACTCTTTCAAACAGGCTAAGTGTTGACATCTGGTATAACACAAAATTTCAGTTATCTGTGTTGCTTAAAATTGTACAGAACAGTTCTCCTGTCCTGTTCCCTCCCCCTGCAAGGAAAACACTTCTATAACCAGAATGTCCTCTCACATACAAAAATCTCTGTGCTTCTGTCAGGTCTACACAATATTTTAAGCAAGTCCTAAGAAGCATTGGCTTTGAGAACAGTTTGAGCAAAAAATCTTATATAAATTAAAATGTTATTCTGAGAAGTTTTGAAGTACAAGACTTGCAAAGCTTTTCACTGATCTGGTTTTCAGACTGCAGAAGGGATTAAAATTGGAGATAAAGGACTTTTTTTTAAAAGGACTTTTCAGTGATGTCTTCAAAGGTGATTTCTCCTGCTTTATGATTAACTGTGGTGCTGGATGAAGCTTTCCTACACAGTATTCTTTCCTTTCTGTCTTGTCAATTTTAGTTCCAATATAATTTTAAGAAATAGCTTTTGAATCATTACACTTTCCACCTAATTGCAAAGCCATTACAGGCTTAATATGGCAGGAGCTGAGCCTGTCGATACATACATTTCTTTTAGTTTAATTGCAGTCCATCCACCTTAGCTTCTTTCTAAGGTACTTTTAAACTTAGCTAACATTCTGTATGAGATTTCCCATAAACTAAAATGCCATTCGCAGACACTGTGATACTTTTGAAATGTTGCAGAATCATACACATCTTTCTAAGGTGATTCTGATGCCAAATGGGAAGCAAAAGAGTAGATATCTTTTAAATAATGTCATAATAAGTTGTCATCTTGTCTCTTGCAGGAAGATCTGATGAGAATACTTTTGAGAAAACATTTTTCAATGCAAAATGTTGACTTGGCAAAACCAAAGCTTTTCACAGAAATATATATCTTTTCAGTAGAAGTTTTTTAATGAAGATTTTATCAGGTCCAGGATAGAATTTCGAATCAGATCCTGAAAAATCGAGGTACACCTACCTTTGTGGTCAGGGCGAGTTAGGAGACTTGGTTTTAAATCAATTTGAGCTGCAGCAGATAACTGAGCCTGGACCTAGCACTTTAAAAGTGACTGTCCTCAGTGTTTTAATGCTGTTCTGGGGGTAAATCTCTTTCAGTCTCTATTAATGTCTCATGAGAACTTTCTAAATATCTTTTTTTTTTTCTTCCCTACATGGAGATAAACCAAATTAAAATATTACAACTATGTTTGCTAAAATAAAATTCTTATGTTTTCAGATCAGTCTACTTGACAGAATGCAAAGGAGGTGCTGTTTTAAGGTACTTAGGTAGGAGGACTTGTACCTTTGAATCTCTACTTAGAGCTTTGTGTTGATTCGTGTAATTCTCCTTGATTGAAGTGGAATTACCTCTATGGGTACAGGCAGAAAGCTTGATAGTTTCTGTTCATAAGCTTTCACAAAGGAAATACCTTTAGTCTTAATACTTAAAAGTATGTATGTCATTTGAATAGATATTTTGTTTATTTATGCACATTTTATATAGCAATATAAATTCTCTGCTTACAATACCATGCTAGTTTCTTCTTGGGAAGATTTTAGTTTCTAACATTTCATGTCATGATAGTATGAAACAATTTAGACGGGTCAAGAAATTAACCAAGTAGCTGAGGAGTTAAAAGTCCTCAAGTAGGTTCTAAATAATGAAGAATGTTAACATTGCTGATGGCTGCTGTTACACACTGGAATAAGAACACAAGGTACACAATATAATTTCTTCTTACTTAATCTGAGGCACCCAAAATTGTGTGAGATGACTAGAGCTGTCAAGTGGGCAATATCCTGAAAAATACCAGAAGATATGTGACTTGAGCATAACATTTGTGAAAGATCTTAGCTTTTGCGAATGAATTACTAAAATTTAACTATTTAGAATGAAATTAACAACATATTATGTGAAAAACAATTTATTTACATTTTTTAAAATTAAAATAAGCTATGATAGTAATAGGTAGTGCTACTAAACCTACTTTGGAAATATTTATATAAAGGAAATATCTATTTAGAAAATAAAAAAAAGTGAAGTATGAGTTGCCTTTTAAGTGAGACTGGATACTATGTAGACCATGAGCAAAATTCTCTTTACTTTTTCATATATCAAAATAAGTAGAGCTTCTCAACAATCAGCTTTTTTAATACATTATGGCTGAATGAGAAATGACTAATAGCAATTGAGTTCTGTATATTGTGAAGACTGGGTTACTGAAACAAGGGAAAATGTGGTTTAGTGTAAAACTGTGACTTTATTAATTACTACTTAGCTGGGTGAGAACAGACATTATCCCTTCTTCTATCACTACATGCACTTGTAAATAGTCCCTCTCTGGATTCCTTGTAGGCCCTCTTTAGGGACCGGAAGGCTGCTCTAATATCTCCCCAGAGCCTTCTCTTCTCCATGTTGAGCAAACCCAACTTCTTCAGCCTGTCTGCATAGAAGTGGTACTCCAGCCCTCTGATCCTCTTTGTGGCCTTTCTCTAGACTTGCTCTAACAGCTCAATGATTGAATCAATGGTCTCACTAGAACAGAGTAGATGGGCAGCGTTACCTCCCTCAACCTGCTGATCACACTTCTTTTGATGTTGCCCAAGATATGGTTTGCTTTCTGGGCTGCAAATGCACATTGCCAAGTCATGTTAAGCTTCTCATCAAGGTTCTTCTCAACCCATTTCTGCCCAGCCTGTATTTGTACCTGGAGTGCCTTGACCCAGGTGCAGGACCTTGCACTTGACCTTGTTGAACTTCATTAGGTTTGCTTAGGCACAAAGGTGAGACTAACCAGCCTATAGTTCCACAGGTCTTCCTTTTTTCCCATTTTAAAAATGGGGGTTATGTTTCCCCTTTCCCAGTCAGTGGGAACTTCACTGGACTGCCATGACTTCTCAAATATGATGCACTATGACTTGGCAACTTCATCTTCCAGTTCCCTCAGGACCCATGGATGCATCTCATCAGCTCCCGTGGATTTGTGTACCTTCAGTTGACTTATATGATGTCTAACCTGATATCCAATAGTGAACGACTCTTCATTCTCACAGTTCCTGCCAAAGCCTTCTGCAACTTGGGCAGTGTGGCTGCACCACTTGCCAGTGAAATTTGAGACAAAAAAGTTATTGAGTACCTCAATCTTCTCCACATCATGGGTAACCAGGTCTCCTGACATATCTATAGAATCTTTTCTTGTTGCCCTTGACGTCCCTGAATAGATTTAATTCCATCAGAGCTTTAGCTTTCCTAGCAGATCTGGCTGCTTGGAGAATTTCTGTGTAGCTTCCCTTTTTGTGTCAGTTTGTCTAGGAACTCCTTGTTTCTCCACACAGGCCTCCAGGTGTTTCTCCCTGACTTCCTCTTTTTTGGGATGCATCACTCTTGAGCTTGGAGGAGGTGAACTTTGAGTATTAACCAGCTTCCCTGGGCCCCTTTTCCTTCCAGCTTGCTGTGTGCACTTCTTGCTGCTCTAAAGATCTTGAACTCCACCATTTCATGGCCACTGCAGCCAAAGCTGCCATTGAGCTTCACATTACCCACCAGCCCCTCCTTGTTGATGAGAACAAGGTCCTGCATAGTACCTCTTCTCGTTGGCTTCCCTGTCACATGGAGAAGGAAGTTATCATCAGAGCATTCCAGGAACCTCCTGACTTGCTTATGCCCTGCTGTACCATCCCTCCAACAGATAATGAAACGGTTGAAATCCTCCATGAGGACCAGGGCTCGTGAACATGAGGCTGCTCCTGTCTGTCTATAGAGGGTCTCACCTACTTGCTCTTCCTGGTCAGGCAGCCTGTAGCAGACCCCCACTATAATGTCAGCTGTACCTGCACACCCTTTAATCCTGACCCATAAACTCTCAGTTGCCTCCTCATCCATTCCCAGGCAGAGCTCCAGTGCACTTCAGCTGCTCATTGACATAGAGTTGACATCCCCTTTTCATCTCGTCTATCATTCCCGAAAAGCCTGTATCCTTCCATTCCAACACTCCAGCCACAGGAGCCGCCCCACCATGTCTCTCTGAATCCAGTAAGATCACAGTCCTGCAGGTGTGTGCACATCTCTAACTCCTCTTGTTTATTCTCCATGCTAGAACAGAAATTTGGGAAGTCATTATTCAAATCAAGAGGGCATTAAACCAAGTGGAAGTAAATGGTTGGCTTCAGACAAAACAGATAACTCATTAAGTGGAACTGGAACACCTTCTGAAGGAAAGTGATGTTTGCTTGTAAAACATTTGCTTTGATTTTCTGTGGAGTGACATAAATCCATCTCTGCAGGGATTTCACTTTTCAGTAGCTTTTGCTGTTCTAATATGATGCTCACTTCACGCTTCTGACTCAGATGTTAGAAAGTAAGTGTTTGACTTTGACTTTTTCTAGGATACCAAGGGTGGCAGGAAATGGCCCACTGCTATTATACAATCAATTGAATGGGTAGCTGCAGGGTGTTGGCATACCGCAGCTTGTGGCAATGCTGACAAAGAAACAACACACACAGTGGCTGTCTTGGAAAATGTACAAATGAGAGAAAAAGAAATGACCCAGAAGGGCATATACCATTTAATTTGTAAATAGGATCCTACGCTACAGGCTGTACTGTAAGACACTTGTTTTCTTGGACAACATAACCTGAAGCACTGTGGAAACCTGCCCTGATATTCTTGTTCTGAATTGTTCTATACCAGATGTCAACTCTTTTTAAGCCAGAGGTCCAAAAAGTGTGTTCTGCATGTTATTCATATGTATCTGCACTTGCTAATGAACACACAGGCATAATAACTGCCTGGCTTTCTGCCAGAGCCCAAGCAAAAGAATATCTAATGCACTAGCTGTCAAACAACACACCATGGGGGATATGCAAACTGATGATCTACCACTGCCTTTTGGATCCTTGCTAGTCATGATGAACATCTTTTACAGGTGTCCACACTTTTCCCTGCAAAAAGGGAGCCCGGGTGACTATAATTGCTGGCACATATCAGAAATCTTTGTTCTTGTTCAACATCTTTGTCAGTGATATGGGCAGTTGAATTGAGTGCGCCCTCAGCAAGTTTGCCGATGACACAAAGCTGTGTGGTTCGGTTAATACGCTGGAGGGAAGGAATGCCATCCAGAGGGACCTTGACATGCTTGTGAGGTGGGCTGATGCCAACATTATGAAGTTTA
>JANHGB010029303.1:0-10051 GCA_026283785.1 Coracopsis vasa
TCCAATGAAGCTGGTTGGTAAGAAGGAAGCTTTAATCTCTTCAAAATAGAGACTTTTGTGTATAACTCCTTCAAGGTCACCAAGTCAGAGTGTTGAACCCACATAGGCATATTCCTCACTGGGCCACCTTTCTTCTCTCTAGGAAAGCTACATGTTTCCTTCTTGGTGTTGTTAACTTTAGTCCTGTTAACTTCAGTCCTGTTAACTTCAACCAGCTTGATTTCTTTATAAATATTTTTCTGGATTTCTTTCATATTTCATTTTATTTTTTAGTTGCTGTAGTACTGAGAGGCTCGGAAAAGTGTAGGAGACCTAAAAAGGGATTATAATCATCCTGAACCACTGAGATGTAAGCACAAATATTGGTAACTCGTTTGCTGTCTATAGCAGATGACTAAGTAATATTCAGTGGCTTATTATAACAGAAGTAAGGAGATTCTGTGACTTTCTGGACTTAAGAAAAATAAATTACCATCAAGTCAAAACGTAATTTAATGTAAATCATAGTTACTTGTGCACTGAGCTCAGCATTCGATTTAGAAAGCAATGAGCCATTATAGATTCTTGTCTTTTTGCTTTGACTTGAACAGCATACACCTATAATGATGAAGGTGACTGTTTTGCCCAAGGAGATGGATAACACCATTAAAAGGAACAGATGTGCTGTAAAGTTAAACAACAAGCAGACATGTCATTGTGGTTTGAGTCAGATACAGGATGCCAGTGGCTGTGGTTTTGTTGTAAGACAGTGGTACTTGGTTGTCTGCTGGTGGAGGTCTTTCCCAATCCACAAAAAACAGTGCAGTGACCAGATCTTCTAACACCTTCTTCCTGCATGTAACATAATATTCAAGCATAATATTCTTGGTTTAAGGTAGATACTTCTCCTCTGATACCTTTACCTTCATATCAAAGGACACACCTCTTCCTTATGGTCAGAGCCCATAACCTTTTCTTCCCCCATGCTGCCAAGCTGGTAGCATACCTGGTAGAATTTCAGATACTTTCCATTCAGTATGTAAAAGTCTGCATCTGCTGGTTAAAGAGATATCTAGCCCTGCTAACGGCAAAAGAGCTCTCCACAACATTACTTGAAAGTATCCTGAAGGCTCAGTAAGGGAAAAGAGATACAGTAACATCCTATCCAAAAACTTCTATGTTGCAATGTTTAATTGAAACCCATGCGTCTTGGAGACAGCAATTACTCTATGTTATTTTTAATGTTAAGGGTTGGCAAACCTCCAGGCCCACATGACATATTTGGAAACATAAAACAAACAGGACAAAATCCATAAACAAACTACAGCAGTCTCTGGGGAAATAGGTCAACAGAAGTAACAAGACTTCTCTTAGATAGAAGATTGAAAAAAAGACTCATGGAGGAGATGTGCTTTTCCTCATGGAATCAAGAGGCGTGCTCAAATGGAAATGGGCAGACTGGCTAAGCAAAGGGCGTGATCTGGTGGCAGCCTCCCTCCCACTGCCCTACTGCCTTGGCCCCTCTTTTTGGTCCAAATGTTACCCTTATGGGTCCTTGTCCTGTCTCCCGTTCTACCAGCCTGCCTGGTCCACATGTCTCAATCTCATGTGGTTGTCCCAGCCTCCTTGCTTTACCACCTTATCTTACAAGGCAACAGCTTCTGGGTAGTCTTCTCCTACCCAGCACCAATATTTGACCCCAAGCTTTTTCCACGTCATCCCTATGGACCTACTATGGAGATCAGCCCAGCAGATTGCAAAGTGAAAGATATGTCCCAGTCCTACTCACCTCCTTCAGAGGCTCTTCAGCATCTCTAACCCTAACCCTTCCCCCACAGAAACACAAGTCATAAACTGGAAACAGTATGAAATATAACAGTGGAGAAGTCTGATGAAAAACTGTGAAATCACTTGCCCATGTTCTGGATGACTGTCTCCCCACACCCTCCTCCCCTCTCCTACAGGCAGGATTCCTTCCCATCAGGCCACTTCTTGCTCCCAGGCTCTTGATCCTTCAAATCATATCTCCATCTTCCAAAAAGAATCAGTCTGGTGCACACACCTGACAAGGAAATTTTCAGCCTGAATGGTTAGACTGAAGTTATATCTGAAAACTGGGTCTTCTAAAGTGTCAGACAACTTGGACAGGCAATGTTACCAGGCCTGCACTCAGTGCAGCTGAGTAAGTAGTTGCCACATTCAGTTAGAGAGTTTTCCCAGTCAGCCGAACGAAACTCTCCTGTAGCAATTTTCAACAAGGTATTATTTTCAGGTGATTTCTGATGGAACTATTTACCACAATGACATTCACGATATCAAATGCAATAATCAAATAATGTATGGTAAACTGTTATCACTGAAGAATTAATAGACATTGTTTCAAACTGACTAAGTGATCTTGTTAGTCCCAGAGCTTTGGTCAGTTTTACTTACTTGATCTTTTCTCCTTATCTAGGTAGGTTTCTGGTTGTGACAGATGAGACATGAGATCTTCAGCTTCCAGGCTTTCAAGTTTTTCTTCAAGAGATTCACTATGGAATCGGTAAGAATAAGAAAGATACAAATAACTGCTTTAAAGGCTTAAAAGCAGAGCACGATCTATGAAAAAGAAGCCTAAAAGAAGCTGGTTTTGTCCCTTGTAATATCTGCCACTGGGTTTTTCCTCTGCTTAATGACACTTTGGATATTACTACAGTGGGTGTTTTTCAGAAAAGGTACAACCTATTGATCCTTCCAAGGGCCAAAAATCACAACAAATCAGTAAATCCTTACCAAATACTGACTGCCTGAGCAAGTAATGGAACAAACACTAACATTTATTATGTATTTTGCTTTGCTTTCATAGATTTCAAAGCTGAAAGAGGGGGGCAGGGTATAAAAAGGACACTAACTCTTTTCAACTCATCTAGATCTGGTAACTGATGTTGTTTTAACTGAAAACAACAAATCTCTGAGATTAGCCTGAAAAATCTATGGCAGATTTGTGCGGGGGCTTGAAAGAGGAGGGACTCTATTTTTCTCGTGATGTAAAGTGCTGAATAGCACACAGTTGTCTAAATATGCTTTTGTTTATTCAGTCTCTGTATAGTGAGTGCTCTTGTTTAAAAGTTTTTACTGTGTTTCACTGAACCACTAAAAGCTACATTCAGACTGCTCTTACAACACCACCACTGATGCTTAAGGCTGAGGTTTTCTTTGTACCTGGTGCACTGGCTGGAGCTGTCCTGGCACAGGTCACTGCTCCCTGCGTGGCCATCACAGCAGTGTGGGACTTTCATCTTTTCTTCTTCCCTGGGGAAAACAGTTGACCATATTGCACTCCAGCTCAGCCAAGAGGGTGATTCACTCCTGCTGATCTTCTGAAAACTGAATAAATCTTCCTTTCATGCATTTGCTTTGTCACATGGCTACACATATTTTTCCTTTTTTAAGTCCATGATGACTTAAATAAGCAAAAGTTCAGAAGTCAAACAACAATCTTTGAAAAAATATGAAGCTATTAAGCTCAATGTTCCTATTTGATTCTGAAACAGCACTTAAATTTTTATATCCTACTGCTCCTATATTTTCCTGGAGGAATAAAATAAAACAAAACACAGCCACCAGCAGGCAAATAAGTAGTGGTAACATCACTGAAATTAATGAAACCTGATTTCCTCTGGATTTGTGTCTTGACTGCAGCTCCTGAGCTGGGATCAGCAATGCATTACAAAAATCATTAGAGGCAGGACAGATGAGCAGTTGATGACCTTCTACTGTAGTCAGTGGAAAGCCAGTTAACTTAGGAAGCAGCAAGCTCAATTTTAGTGGTTAAGAGTAGCAGCAAATGAGTAGTCAGAGATAGTGGCTGCTGTGATGGACTTATGGACTGAAATTCTTCTTTTTTCATTTAGCACCATATCAACACTGACCCAATGGAGATTAGGTTCATGCAGCAAGACCAGTTTCCAAAAGCTCCCAGATGGTCATCTGCCATCCTGGGATTTAACAGAACCTCACGACTAAAACATTCAAATGTCTACTTTGTCTACATTCAGACTCGGATTTTAAATTTGAGTAGTTTTTGTTTAATGAAAATCTTTTTAGCATTAAAGCAGGTATGCCTCAAATTATTTCAGGTCTTCTGTATTGTTAAAAGCATTTATCTCCTTAACAAAACAAACAAATACCCAAAAGACCCCACTAAAACCCAAGAGGCATCACTCCTGCACTGAAAATTTCCTATGCTAAGTTCAAGTTTAAAGACTGGTCAATTGATGCATCCTTGAAAGTAGAGGCTTATAAAAGGGAAATACAGATGTGCTGGTAAGTTCAGTGGTTGCAAGGGACTTTTTTATAACACCCAACATCTGCAGATTTATTTCCAGTATTTCCCTAATGAGATGCTATTTAGTGAATTAAGAAATGAAGTATGCTCAGTCAACACTGTAAGCCAGCTTTTGAACTTCAACTCAGTAGGCCCATACACGTGAACATCTGCACGTGTCTTAGAAAAGCTTTTGTAAAGCTACAAATGACTTCTGTGAGTCTGTTTAACATGATGGGACTTCAGTCCCTCCCTTTCCACTAAATATGGTTTCAATGTTAATAAATTCATAATACAGAGAAGGAAAAAACCCTCACAAAACCAGACCTCTCTGCTATAGATTTTCACATTATGAACAACTAGTAGAAAGAAACCCTTTCCTTTACCTGCAAATCCTTTTTCTCTATCCAACAAAATGCTGATTAAATTTTTGGCCTGAGAGCCCTTTTCATCCTTCAGCTACTTTTTCTAAACTCTTACTATAAAACATATAAAAAAACTTACTTCTGATGTAGCACTGCTCAGCTGGAAAAGCCCAGTGTGCTTTCACCTAGAAAAATACATGTAATTGTCTGCATTCCACAGATAGAGAAACGAAGACCACAGAGATCAAATGCCATGTCACAGCCATGAGTGGCAGCTCAAGGACATGATCCCAGCTCAACAGAGCCTTTATTTTGTTCTTAAACTGTTTCACAGGTTCATTGTGGTGTGAACCTCCAGGCAAGATGCATACTGCCATCAGCACACATTTAGCAGCTTAGGTAGAACCAGAGAAGTGCTTGGATAATGAGACAGCCGAATCATTTCCAGAAGGAAAGAGAAAATATTGAAATGTTTGCAGTGCGGGTTAAGGCTTTATTTCATTCTCTTTTTATTTTGGAGAGCCTGCTATGCCAGCTGCCCTGCAACATGTTCATTTCTGCAGTACCATTCTCTGATTTTAGTCACTGCTATCTCTCATATTTAAAAAAAAAGTGTTCAGCTCCTATGATTCCTGCTTTGGAAGAGCTCTTGTTTCTCTTGTTTCAATCAGAGTAGCCCTTCATGATATATTGGCTTTGTCTTGTGCTTCGCAATCCCATTTCATGGCCTGCTCTCATGCTAATGTGCTTGCTCTGCCTTTTCTAACAAGCCTCCCAGGATCTGCTCAGGGTCAGGAATGCAAGGTAACCATGCACAAATTTCCCCTGTGCCCATCCTCACCAGCACGGTCATGGTGAATACTGCTGTCAGAGCAGCTTTGTGAGGTTGGCAGTCCTTACACAACTGTCTCCATGAGTGATGAGGAGGCTCCCACCTGCACCATCGGCAAGGGTTACCTTTGCCAGAGGCTCCACTGACAGTTTTCTTATCCATCAACATTCCTAAGAGTTCGATATCCTTAGAATATGCAAAATACTGTCCTTGCAGAAGAATATACCGCTGTGGTTTTATATTCTGTAGACATTTTAAGGGCTGTATTTGAATCTGGTCTCTCCTGACATGCAGTATTACAATTCCTATGTCCTGAAGTAAGATTTCTTAAATGAGCATCTCTCACAAAAAACCTCTGGACAATAAAAACACTAAATTCAGCACACCTACAACAAAATGCAGAGTATGCCTTCCCTGCCCTGAGCCTGCTGACGCTTCCTGCTGGTGAGCATTTTGCTGGTTTTCTCTTTGGAGGATGCAGAGGTTGCAGGGGAACAACCCCTTGCTTGTTGTTGTTACTGTGAGCCTGGAATGCCATTACGTGTTTGCCTGAATGACTCTTGATACTGCACGACAAAACTAAAAAACAAAGGCAAAACTGAATCAGCAGATTAGTCAGCTTAATCTTGTGTAACTCAATGCTGCACTTCATTTTCAGTGCTGTTATTTTGAGCTGTCTTTTGAGATGGCTATTTGAGCTCACCTATCGTTCTGCCAAGCTACTTGCACGGTACATTCAAGCAAATAAGAAGCAGAATATATAATTCAGTGGAATGTTTCTGATGTTTTGATTTAATCTTTTTCATTTGGTACACAGAGTGTTAAAAATGCAAGATCTTAATGTTACTAAAATGTCCTTTATAATGAGAACACAATGGGCTCTTTTTTTTTGCTATCGTATTAATATTGAAAGAATGCAAAAAGAACCTTTTGTTTAAGCCAATATTGCTACTGCTAAAAGGCTTTTAAACTAATACTGTAGTTTCTGAGGCAGCTGCTTATGTTTTCTTATCTAATTTTAAATACCAATAGAAGACAAATGCTCAGAGATGCCAGTATTAAAATTGAAATAAACTGATCCTTCTATTCAAATCAGTCACAGCAGCAACACAAATTATTGATGCAGCTCATATGGTTCATGAGCCATACTGGTAGATGCTGTCACTTAAAAATACAGAATTGCAATCAGCATGTTTGCTGGATCTGGATTTTGGGTTTCTGCATGTACAGAGATACAATTTAGATAAGAACGTTTTTCCTTGACTGGAAAGTTACCTGACTATTCTGTCCCAATACACAATCATTTCAAAGATTTGTTTGCAAATGTCAAATCCAATAGCCTTCTTTCTCAAGCAGAAACACTTTGCAGTTTACCATATAAATTCCCTTCAAGCAAATTAGCACCAGATAATGTGTGATGTAGGCTTCAATTTTTAAAATAGGCTTTGCTTTTTCCTGTGAGTACATCATGCACTTATATGATATTAAAAGTGTAAACATGCTGCAGGTTACAATATGTAGCTGTTACCTTTCACACATGGCTCAGTTGAACAGGTTGTTCATACAACCATAGAATCAACAGCTTCTTTTAAAACTGGAATGCTTACTCAAGTTTCTGAAGACATGTTTTCATCAGTATATTTTAACAAAGAGATGATGTTACATGTCCTTATATAAATGGGATGGGTTTGTTTTTCAAAACAAAACTGTGAGAATTCCATTAACAAAAAAAGTTTACTGAGTTTTAGCATAAGATACTCCAAAAACCAAAAGCCAAACTCACCCTGCTGAAATTCTTGTTGATTTGAAGCTCCTTTCAACCTCTAAGCCCAACATTCAACTCAAATGAGAAGAGTTGATGTTCAGAAATATCCATGGATATTCTACAGCCATAAATTTAAATAAGTATTTCCCATCAATTTTATCAGAAGTTATATGAAAATGAAATTATTAAAATGTAGCAACAGCAGTTAACCATGTAGAAGTTTTCTCTGGGAATCTCAAGCCAGCTTTATCAGATATCAAATGCCATGGCTGCCTTACATCATACAGCAATCCCATACAGGGAGTTAAGATAGGAAGGATGAAAAATAATGCTGACTGCTGTGTTTAGCTGACATGTATGAATACAACACCAAACCACAAATTTATTCAGAATAGCAGTAGAGTAAAGCAGCATAGCCTAAGGATATTTTCCTGATGAGTTTTAGCACACCACTAGTTCTGTTGCTATTTGCTTCTGAGATGGTGATACTCTCTGTGTTTGTGAAGATGCTAAGGAGCATAAAAAGAGCAACTATATAGTTTACTAACAAAAGCATATGTCTTTCAATGATTTGATGTTTTAATTAAACTCTAATGTCTGATCAGCAGACACTTTTATCAGCACTAATAGCCACAATGGGAACCTTGAAAGTAAAGAAATGAGCATTGGTGTAAACCCATATTTGCAAAGTGGCAACATCTCGATCATTCTTGGGAAAGAAAAAAAACCCCAAATTTGACATGTGAGATGCTGGCATGACTGTGTCTGTACTAATCAAGAGGAGTCATCTGCACAGTAGCCATGTGCACAGTGATTTCCTTCTTCAGCTAACAACTCACTTCCCCGCCACACTGACAGGTTGCAAATGGCCCTGAAGGCAGCTTGTCTGAGCATGCTTGACAGCATATTTGGTGCACAGCCAGGGATCTGGGTCAATCTTGTTTCCAAAAACCAAGCAGCAGCCACACCTGAGTTTGTATTTGTGAGCTTGCTATCTATGCAGCAGGCAAGGGTGGCCCTGGGGGTGGTCCCCAGGCTGCTCTCTGCAGGTAGCATAATCGTATCCTATGGGAGATCCGGCGCCAGCTCCAGCACAGCTGAGGTGTTGATACCCTGAAGAGCTGACTTTGCACTACTAAAGCTAGACAGGCGAACATACAGCCCTGCTTTTGATCAGCAGGGCCACAGCCTCCTGTATCTGTCTCCTTTATAGTGAAAATGTAACCCTGCCATTCTGTACCTCACCTCTGTGTGGGTTAAACAGTTAATTACACTCATGACATAAAGAGCTATGCAAGTGCTGTGTAGCTCTTCACCTCTGGCACGGATCTGTAATGTCTGAAAGTTTGCAACGATGACAATAGTCATCATCACCTGATGACTACTGCTCAGCTCTTGTGAATGACTGATGATCTCAATCTAAATATGACTAGAGTACTATAAAATGAAAAATACCATAGCTGCTATTCAGCTTGTTGCAAAACACCTGTGTTAGTAGTTTGCGCTGTTGTTGCTATGCTCCTTAGCCTCTCCCTAAGCATGGTGACTATCAGTAATACTGCAGAAATATCAGTTCTCTGTAATTAACTCTCCTGTTGGCAATCACAGTAAAAAAGGCTAGGGAATAAAATGGATTTGCAGACTGAATCTCTGGGTGGGATGGCAAGACAGGAAAACTTCCTTGACTGCAATGTATCATAAGTAAGGAGTGTGCTTTCCAGAGCTGCTTGCATGATGCTCACCTGCTCTAGCTTGACCCAGGACGGACAGGAAAATGCATTTCACATCAGAATACCAAGAGGAGTGAGACAAGCATAACTTCTATTGGCAAGCCTTACATGAGAAATAGGCTGCGGCACAGCCTCCCCCAGGATCTAGCACAGACTAAGATAGCGTTAGAGCAGACGCCGTGAAATATAACTTTCACACTCCTCTGGTTATTCTTTGACATTTGTGAAGTGAAACAGTGATTTCAGTTACTGACAATTTATAGAGAGGTGCATCTTGCAAATTTAGAAGTGAATCTCAGATACTGATGGCAATTCAAAACAGGAAACATGGTTAAATCTGAAATCCACTAAGAGCTATCTGAAACACTTACATAATCTAACTAGTTTTATCTTTTATCAGCAGCATGTTGATTAACTAATTTTACTTCCAGTGAGTTTAAGTGAAGATAATCCAAGCCTAAAGAGGTCATGCCCATGGGGCTATTTTCTTTACTAGCATTTGTATAGGGGAAGAGGAAATGCTGCCTCAAAGCAGCAAAACTGAGAACCTACATTCTCTTTAACAGAGTTAACAATTTCAGAACTGTCAAAAGACCAAACTAAAGGGCAAATTATGATCAGTAGCTGTTGATATTCCTTTTTCATCTTTAGGCCTTGTGCTGTTCTCTGATTTCCCAGTGTTCTTCCATATTCATTCTATTTTTTATGTATTTTATTTTTAAAGGTAATTATTTTTTTCCTGAGGAGGAAACATAGAAGCTCAGCTACTGCTACTCTCTGCTGTGCCTTCATTTCTGTCACTCTTCACTGCTCCTGTTTCCCTGGCCTGCCTCCTGCCTTTCTTTGTTGAACATGCTGTTCCTCAATTCTGCAGTTTTCATTTTCTCTAAAGAGCGTTAAGGAAATTATGTCTGTAGCAATATGTCCAGCTTTGTGTCCACACTCTCTGGGGTAGGATTTGGTTAGGATAGCAGATGAGGTTATTTTACAGTCCAAAGACTACTGCTCAAGCTCAGTAACCTCAGTCTGAAGAGGAACAATTCTATTCTAACAGCAAGAGTACTCAATTAATTA
>JANHGB010029311.1:0-26314 GCA_026283785.1 Coracopsis vasa
TTTCGCCTCCGTTACTGAGGTGGTTTTGCTGCTGTAGCTCAGCAGTGGTCTGTTCCCTTCAGCAGTTTATCCCCGCCGTGCCTGGAAGGGGATGGACACTGGCGGGAGTGGTTTCTGCCCGCTGTTTGCCTGCCGCCATGTGGTGTGGAGGGGTTCGTTTGGGCTGCTTTTACCTCTTCTCTCCTCATTCTAAAACATGCTCAGAGGGCGTGCTGCTGGCTGGGCCTTAAGCTGTTGGCGAAGCTTATGGAAACGTGCTAAGGGAAGGGGTGAAGGATGCTGCCCTCAGAAGCGTTTAGTTTTGTGAGGGAGTGTGGGGTGTTTTTAAGGCAGATGACTGAATTGGCATCTTGAGGTAATGTTTTAGTGCGTGCGGTCAGATAATCTCGCAAAAAACATAAAGTGTCACAAAGACAAGATTACTGGCTTTAGTTCCACTTTATGTCACGCTTGGAAAAAAAAGCCCCTCTCTGCATCTTAGATCTTTTAAGAAGTGTATTCAGATTCATGTAGAAAGACACTTTGTAGAAGTGTCATGTCATTTGGGGAGGAAATGTAAAAGGCATGATTTAGTCAAGTTTTTAATAAATTCTGTTAAATTTTAGAAAATGGTGAATTTGGATGTAACTTCAGAGCAATGGTTATTCTCAGTTCATCCTGGTTTACTTTCTAGTTACACAATTTACTTACCTCCGTACAAGAAAGACAAGGTGCAGGAAAATTGGGGTACTTTCTTGGAATATAGTGCTAAAACAATAGGTAAAGTGAGCTTGAAAGACCTGTCTTACACAGCTACCGCAAAGTATAACTGCTCATTATGGCACTATTCACATTGCTTAAACCTATGTTTATAGGAACAGCCCAATCTCTGTTCCTTCAGCACTTATAGGGCCAGTCAGAAAAAGGAGACTGAAACGACAAAAATTCTGTTTGGGGATACAGGTGAAATCCCCTTAGTGTCACCTGAACATGGTCATCCAACCCACCTAAATGTGGTTGGTAAACTTCAGTTCACTTCGACAGCACTGGTTTGCTGTCAGATAAGTCTCAAAGTGAAGGGCAGCCATTGTCTGGTTTCCACACATCAAATCAATGAAAGGCAAAGGCTAGTATTGATGAAGGTGATGAATGAACAGGCAAAGGGACTGCTGAGATGAAGTAACACTCTTTAAGCAATGGAAGAGCTGATGCTCATCACAATCAGTTTGGTGTTAGGTACCAGGCCCTCAGCTGTAAGCATTAAACCGAGTGATTTCCCAAGAAGCTTGCTGTGCTGTTTACAACTACCCTTTTTGAGAAGTGCTTATGCAGTCTTCATCAAATGGGGCCACATCCTGGATAAATCTGGAAGAGTAAGTTGCTGTTGCAGAGGGGGATGAGAGTGGAAGGAAGTGGCAAAGGCAGGGATAAAGAGGCTAGAAAGGAGGAGAACACATGAGAAGGCATCAAGAACATGGTGTCTGTCAGAAATTGCTCTCCTGTCTCTTGAAGAGGGTTGAGTCCAGTGAGTCATGCTGCTGCTTCAACATCATGACCATTTTCCAGTAGCCATGAATGCCTCACTCTGTTTTGTCCTTCAGTGTTGCCACTGTCCCAGCCACCTTCCAGCGTTCTCACTGTCACTAGGGCAGTCTAGTTTGCGCTGTTTAGGAAGGGTAGAGGAGGCTTTCCTAGTATGAGAAATGTTCCTGGGTACAGTTGTGGTATTTCCAGCCAAAACACTATTTCAATATCTTGCAGAAGCTAAAGCAATTGCCTGAAACAAAATAGTTCCATTTTTCAGGAGCTAGCTATAGTAGTTATTATTAGGTAAGCAGGTACACCAGTTACAAGTGAGCATTTCTGATGGCATTCTGCCAATTTTCCCTTTGAATTTTATGAATCATGCCTCAGTGTAAGGTTTAGGCACATTCTCTGCACAACAGTAAGTATTAAATAGAAGAACATCTGTGAAACAGTCTTGATGACAGGCTAAAACATTTTCCACAGCTTTTAAGTTTGTCTGTGCAAATTTTGAATGACCTGGCATTATTACATATTTCCTCACACATCTTTCTTAAATGGCTGTTATTTGATGGGTAATATTTTTCTCCACCTTTTTCATTTTGTTTCAGTCTGCAGGCAGGAGACTTCCAATGGCCATGTATAAACTTGACCTCAGGCTGGGAAGAGCACTGTGTCAAAATAGTACAGGAAACCTGTGTGCTTACAAGCTTGAAGAAGTAGTTCTATTCAGAAGAATTTTGACTTTCAACATATTTCACCCTCATCAGAAATGGTGAATTATTTTTAAGTCTAATTCATTAAAATAATACACAGTATGGTGACTAAGGAAAGCTGGCTATAAGTAGCTCAGAATGGTTAAAGACGATTGAGTTAAAGGCTCAAAGTACTTTATTGAGGGTTTTTCTCCCCTACATGGTCAATGTAAAACACAAGCAATAGGATCCATTCCACCAAAGAAGGAAAACCCTATTGATAGCCCTGGTGGTTTCTCTTGAGAAATTTGAAACTTAATATAGCTGGAGTCCTGTTGAACTGCAGTCAACTTCCCATGGTAGAGAACTATAAAAAGTAAAGGTCTCTGCTTCAGTTATATACCTCATGGAATTATTTCCTTTTTTTTCCTGAAAACTGAGTGTGGACCTTTTCCATTATTTTTCTTTCTGTATTTGCCACTATAAAGAATGTATTTTAGAATACATCTAAATAAATACATATGTGTATATATTAACCTTTAGGATACTCATATTACGAATGACTGGGGCCACACTGGAAAATGTGAGAGGTGGTGGAATGAGAAGGGTGTGAAGGCTGGAGCATCTTCAGGAGATCTGTGAAAATCTGAAGTACCATTTTAAATGTGCCAGTGGGAGAGGAGTTCAAACCCAGTGGAAAGAACCTCCTAACTTCTTGCAGATTGATGGTGGTCAACTTTATTCCTAAAACGCATTTTAAAGCCCATTATGCTAGTGCTCTGTGGCTAACATATTTAGTGGAGCTCTGCTTTACACCATCTCAGGTTGGTTGTCTAAAGATGACTGTTAAGTGGTGTCTGAAGTTTGCTAATATGGTTTTTGACTTCTCTGTTTCTGATGAAAACCTTGAGCATCATATGGAGCAAAGGGCCTTTCAGACTTTTTTTCTAGAGTTTGCCAAACTGCTTCAGACCTTTTTAGCTACCACCATGTTTTCTTTGATTTATATGTTTCTTTACAGTATTTAATTGCTGAGTTGTGTGCAGAGCAAAAGTGTTTGAAGTGGCATATCAAAGACAGAGTTTGATACCTTTGCATTAGCAACACAAAATCAAATTTCTCTGTATAGTAAAAAGAGGCTTCACCCATGGAGGAGGATTCTCAGAGGAAGATTTCCTATGGCTTATGATGAACAAAATGGGTCAGGAGGATTTTCTTAGTGAGATTACTGCATCCACCTTCTAGGAATCTCTGGTGACTTCTTACAGGACTGCAATTTATATAAAACCAGGATACGAGTTGCATAGGTTGAGAGAGTGCCTCATGCTGCTGCCACTTCCATGAAAGTAACTGAATGTGTACATTCAGTTGTACAAGTGATTACTGAGTGAGCCAAACAGCTGGAAGCAGAGAGGAAAGCTTAGAATAGATACACACAAATGATGGACTCAGGTCTGAATCTGGGTAGATCCCTGACAAGTAATGAGTGCTGCATTCCTGCCCAAGGTCTCGATATTTCTTAAGTCTTCCCCTGTCTCTTGGGGACCAGCTTAAGAGCACCCTTACTATTCTTGATCGTGAGGGCAGTGTGCAAGCTAGAAGAACACTGATTATTTTTTTGCTAAATGGACTTTGGTAAAAATGAATGTAGTAATCCTGGCTCAGGTGCTCTGGTAGGGCAGTTACAGAGGTCAGCAGCATGAACTCGATGGATCCAAATAGTGGAAGGTGGGTTTTTTTCCATCAGTTCATCAGACAAATGCCTTCCAACAGAGTTATCCATTGTTAAAGGATTCTATTTAGGCACTGGAGCTATGTTATTTGTTTTGCAGACTGGCACAGGTTAATAGTTCTCTGGCAACTCTACTCCAAGGCTTTGAAAGACTGTATGAAGGGCATCAGTAGGCAAGCCACAATCAGGAAAAGCTGTGCTAACACAGTGTTTTCGCAAAGCCTTCAGAAGATTAGGGGGGACCCAGACCTGCTCACAAATATAAACTGTGGGATAAGGGCAGCGTTTTCCTCCCATGGATTCTGTTTGAAGATTTCATTGTGCTAGAGTGACTGCTGCCTCATGAGTTGGGAAGTGGATAGCATTGCTTTCCACATTAAATGGAGGAAACCACAAACAAGAACTTACTAGAGTTTTTCTGTGGGTATTTCCAGTGGTTGTGGAGAAGTGGAGATCACCTGCTTTTATGTCATTTATCAAACTTGTGTCTTTATTATTTGCTGCTTTCTTTAAGTATTCCCGCCAATATATCTCTCTTGTCAAACAGAAGTTTTGTATTCCTTTTCCCTCAGAGGTGATTTTCCGTATGGAGTACCAGTGTGTAGGAAGGGTTAAAGTCTTGAAGCTATTGAGTCCTTTTTGATTTGGCATTGTTGAGTGAGCTGTCGAAAACCTACCTATATTCGAGCATGCTGTAGAGTATCTCGAAACAATGGAACAAGAGAGAAACTGAAAAATCCAGTCCCAGTTCTGTGATAACAGCAGAGAGGTTTGTGAAACTAAAGTGCTCCTTCTGGACTTCAGGTTGGGAGACACTATATTTACTATCATGTTTCAGAACTGTTTGTCTTATGTTTGTTAACTGTTGAGGTTTGTTTTCTGAATATTTGGAAATGAAAGAAATTCTTGTGTGGGCTGCAGCTGGAGAGTTTAGTGCAGGCTAAGGTGAGACAAGGAGACAATTCTTCCTCAGAGTTACTCTTTAAGTCATAGGGTATCAGTTTGTGAGGTTTTATGGCTGTGTTAAATCTGTACAAGATAATGATAGTGACTTTTCTTTTTTCCTCAGAAGCTTTCTTAGTTCTTGGGCAGATTTCAGCTGTAATCTTTATTGCAAGTTTTATTTAAAGTTTTTGCAGACTGTTCACAAAGGAGAAACCAAATGTGGTTGGTATCTACAGACTGGTAAGTAGGGTATTTCACTAGGGTGAGACAGGTACGCAAATTGAAACAGAGGAGTTTTTCCTTGAAGGAAGTGATGGATACAGATTTTTTGCCACTTATGGTATGCATTGTTTATGATCATGTTTGCATCATAAATGTTGTTAACAGGTCCTGAGACAAAGGTGAGAAGATGCTAAAGACATGGTATTCTTTTCTGCTGTGTTGGCTGTCCTTGCAGCTTGAGGCTGATCCTGGTCTTAAAGTGAGGATTACTCAGAAGGGCCTGGACTACGGTATGTCAGACTTTGCCAGAAGTTAATTTATGATAAATACAGTGTGCACAGAATATAGTTCCGTAATAAAGGTGCAGTGTAGAAACAAGCTCCTTAAATACCGAAATAAATTCCTTTTGTCACTTCACACTAGGAACACCCTTTGTCTCTTCTCTCACTTATTTCCTTCTTTTTTGTGCACCCTAGGTGTGAATTTATTCTTCCATTGGTGATTCTCCTACACTCCAACAGTGTTTCTCCTATATTCCTCATATCAATCTACTTTCTTAGAACTGGAATGAGATGGTCATATAATTGCTCCTTTTTTTAAAGTGTCAAAACCCTATTGGAAGTGCAATATTTTATTGAAGATAATAAGACATAATTTGGAAAAAAGCTTATAATTTTGGGACAGCCAAGTAGCACCACACCTTTACTCCCATTCGTCTATTTGGCATGGGATAGCATCTGATACCAGTAAAAATCTAATAACTGCCTGCCATAATTCTGCCCCTTAACAGAATATTAGCAATTTCCACAATATATTTTCTTCTTTCTATTCATTCTAACTTTCACTGTCTCTTACCTAAGACCTAGTCCATGGGTGTGAAGGGCACACAGTATAATTTCAGTTGTTTACAGAATTAATAATCAAGGTTAACAAGGCACAAATTCAACAAAGGCTGGGTCATGCTAAGGATTAATTGTCATTTATGTTCTGAACATGCTGACAGGCAAACAATAGACTTGTGTAATAAAAAGTAGAAGCTCAGCATTTATGCCTTTGAGATGAAAGCAAGGATCAAGTCCACTTATTTCTCTGTATGAGCATTGTTTTAAAGGCTTTTGAGGAGTTGAGAAGTGCAGGGCAAACATCAGTCACCCAAGACATGCTGAGCTTCCTATCTTTTTATGATATACAGGAGAAGTCGCTCCCTAGGGATCTCTCATGTCTTTAGAAATGAGAATTCAGACTGGTATTTCTTAGTGTGAGCCCAGCATGTTTTGTGACATTCAGCCAGGCCTTCAAGTGCTGAGCCAACACCCCTGCATTAGTAGCAAGAACAGACATTAACAGTGTGCTTCCCAAAGGTATTTCTTGTATTTGAAGAGCATGGTGCCTTTCATGTATCTTTTCATAATATGAGATTTGAAGGCTGAGGCAATAGATCCTGCCTGCGTGTTCCTTTCGTGCTGCAAGAACACTGAGAGAAATTCCACCAGGGTCACTGGCTGCCTCCACTGACAGCCGTAAGAGGGCTTTAAATTATTTCAGTGGGAGCCCATATTTTGCTTTGGAGGTAGGAATTCTGAGGGAATCGTAATTTATCTCTCCTTCATAAAAGATACATTTTATAAAAAGGTATTCCAGTGATGAGTTACCATTGATTTCAGTTCTTTGCTTTTTTAATATGCTGAAGGCTGGGGGAGAAAAAAATACATATTTTGTATTTAGCAACTGTATGGCCAAAAGCTAAAGAAACTGATGCTAAAAATATCTGAAAGCAGAGCATCATTCTTGTATTAAAGTTTTAGCAGTGTCTTTATCACAGATGAGCAAAAAGAAGGAAAACATGAGGAATTTGGGATTTAAAGATGTTCTGTTTGTTGATTATAGGTGTATTATCAATGCACAAGTAGCACTGAAGTATTCAAAAGCGTAGGACTTCCTTAAAGCAAGGAGAGAAAGTAAGGAAATAAGTCAGAAATCTGCAGCATGCTGTAATGTATAAGGTGTAGTGGCAAAACAAATGTACTCTGAAAGAAATGGGAAGAAAACAGTTGAAAGAATTGTCTTTAAACCTCAAACAACTTCCTGTACACATGCAACAATCCAGATAGTTCTGCATTTGACATGCCAGCACTTCAGATGTGTATATCACACCTTTTTCTTATGTAAACACTACATATAGAAGTCATCTTGCTACTTCTTAACTGTCTTTTTCATGCAAAAGCTGTGAGACAGTTTGAGGTAAAGATGATGACCAAGTGTTTCCCAAGGCTATTGAAGTGAAGGAAGTATAACAGTTTCAGAAACCTGACAAAAGCTTTAGAATATAAAATACAACTCAGGGACAAGGTGATCCTAACAGATGATCTTGATCTCAGGTTAAATGATTTGTATTTGAGGCTAATAGAAGTTATAAATGGGTGTATAAGTAGCCGGAAGGAGGTCTAGGTAAGGATCACAGAATCAGAACATTTCAAGAACTATGTTAAAAGTGATAATTAAATTATTTGGCAGTATATCTGAACCTTTGGGTGCCTGAATCCAACCTGCAAGGCATATGCTTTCCTCTGTCCCCATGTAGGCTGGAGGATTGGGATGGAGCTCCTGAAGCAAGAAGTACTGAAAGAGACTTTCCCAAGCTGGAGTGGGCAGGAGAGTTTCTCGGTTGTTAAGGTCAACTATGTAATTTCAAGGTAAAATAAATACATTTCAATGTTTTAGGATGACACAGCTTATTATTACCACACTGTAATAATTATGCAGCCTTTTTGTTGTTGTTGTTCTGATTTGCTTTTTAAGTCCTTCCTTCTACCACACTTGGAGATGAGTTTTAGAAAGCTTCTGCAGGAGCACCTTGATATTTAGGGATTTTTTATCAGAGTTTGGGGCAAGACACGTACATGACTATGACAGAGCAGGGGAAATGGGTGGGAAAGATGGTGGGATTGGTGTTACTAATAGTCTGATACTAGAAGGGACCTGTAGCAGTGAAAATTATTTGTTTGTGTTTGATGAGAAAAAGCTGACAAAGGGCTAAGATGAAAATGTGTGCAGGGGGTGGTGTCATGTGGGCTGACATAGCCGGAAGATGACTTTTACAGAATCTTTTTGTATGGATTTACAATGGTAAATCAGGATTTTGATTGAACAGGGCTCAACACCTATTTCCTGCTGAGGAAAATCATTGTACCAGGAGCAGCCAGTAGAAAAGGTTTTGTAGTTTCCCTACAATTTCTCCAAATAAGACTAACATAAAAGCAGTTTTTTCTACAGCCTTCAATCCCATCTTCCAATAGGCTGGTTTTCTGTTTCAGAAAAACAGAAAGTTCTGGTCTTTTAATATTGTTATCAAGCCAAACTGTGCTGATCAGTAGCATTTTACTTCCTTTTCCTTACATATTACCCATGGCAAGAAATACCAGTGTGTGAGACTTCATGTACTTTCAGCTGCATCTTTTACCTATACCTGATATTTTCCTAATAGCCTTATTTCCGGCAGGATTCATTCTATTATAATAGCCTGCTTTGCAGCCAGATTCATTCCATTATACCATCATTGTGACCTTAAACCCTGCACATTTGAGAAATCTGTGTTTAGACAGGCTGGAGAAGAAGAGACTATGGGGGTGGAGGTGCATGTGTCTTACTGCATGTCTTCCACTGTCTCCTGGGTGGTGATTATAGAGAATATGGAGCCAGGTTCTCCCTAGTGGTATACAGAGGAAGGATGACAGGCAACAGATGTAAGTTACATCAAGAAAAGTTCCAATTAGAAGTTACGAAAAAATGCTAGGGAGCACCAGAGAGGGGGCTCAAAGAGGTTGGGGAATCTCCATCCTTGGAGGTGTTTAAGACTCAAGTGAGCAGGGCCCCTGCGATGGCCCAGCTTTGAGTACGGGGTTGAACCGTAAAATCTCCTGAGGTCCCATTCCAGCCTAAATTATTGCATGGTCTTCTTCAAAACCCCAGTGCATTCTCCCAACCATAGTTCTTGAAATTGGCCATCTTCCCAGTGGATAATCCGACTTTAGCTCACTGCAAGCAAACAAGGTTACTAAAGGCATCCTTACTGCTGCGCAACATGTTACTGGAAAATTATAGTCATTTTAACCAAAAGAAGCTGGTGCTTTCTGCCTCGGGGCAAGTAGATTAAAGACAATTGTTTCAGAGATCTCTGACAGATATCAGGAAACAATGAGGAATGTATGCTACGTGATAAGATTACAGCTGATATCTTTACAATGTTCAGTTTAATTCAACACACCCATTTGCCAGGCAATATGCCTGAGTATCAGAAACACTTGTTTTGACAGGGAAATCTTAAAGTAAGATTTTGTTAAGAAAAATGGATCCTCTCCAGAGCCCTTTGCTGGGGAAACAGAGTGGACTGGGGAAAGAGAAACTTTGGTGTTCTTCAGCAAATGCTAGCTTTCAGGCAACCTAGATGTATTTATACATGTAGCATCTGGGTTCAACACACAGACTTATTTTACACAGGTGAGAACATTTGCTTTAAGGAGTTTTTCTCCCAAGAGGAGGTTTTTGTTTTAGCCAGACATCCTTTTTTGCCTGGCCAGATATCAAGGATTTTTTTTTCCAAGGATGCTATTAAGTGTAATGGTGCAAGTGTCTTTTTTTCCGTAAAATATAGAAGGATCAGTCATTTCTGAGAAATTTTTTCACCAAAGCACAAACTTTGCCTTTTATAGTTGAAGGGTTTTCAGTGATCAGAAGTTGTTCTTACTCTTTTGACATGCAGTCTAATACCCCGCTTTCTGTATTCTGTAGGCTGAGAATTAATGCTGTAGATTTTCCAGAATCTTCTGCTTCCTTTATTCCTGGCACTGGCATTAGTCTGTCAGTGGCACATGCTTCTGCTACGATCAGCGCAGACTGGAAAATGAATGCATGGCTGCTGTAAGTATTGTACAGAGAGATGCAGGTGGGAGGAAGTGGATGTGGGAGAAGGGTTGCAAATGAGATTAAGAAATGTCCTTGGTAATTATTTTTCAGGTCAGATATGCTTTATCATTTAATAGCAATTGATTGGAATAAACTTCTTAAGGAAACATATCCGCTGCCAACTAATGCTTTTTTGTTTGTTTGCTTTAAATTATTCTGCCCCTCAGATTGTCTCTTTGGGCAGTATCAGGTCAGGCATCTGTTAGTATGCTCGGTTTTTCCAGACTGTATGTTACATGATATTACAGGAATATTCAGGACCACAGAGGCCATGTTTGTTACTTTCATTGTACAGTACAACGAGAAGGTTGACTTTATAGCTAATTATCTATTTGCTGCTATAGTGTATGTTCTCTTTCAAAGTGCTTCTATTAAAAGAAGGCACTGTCACAATGCCAACCAGTTCAGAACTTTGGAAACTCCAGAATTAAGGTCACTATGGAAAACTGACTTAGCTTCATGAGCCTGTGCAGTATGAGATTGGTTTTAATGACATGATTGAATACTGATTTTTCCACTTTTTTGCCTCAGCATTTTTGCTCTAGAATTTTAATATAATATTCTAGATTTTTTTGTGGGCAGGGAGAGGGCTAAGACTTCTGGGATATCAGAAAAGTTGACAAGGTGCTTATCTCTACAAGTTTGGGTTAATGGAGTAATTGGTAACAGCAGTAGGTGTTGCTCTATTTGTGAGCCAGGTAGTACAAGATGGATCACCAGGCTGCAAGTTTCACAGCATGTCTTGATTTCAAAGGAGTATGGACATGCAGTTCTGCATTCTATCTCAGTACTGGTGGCTGGAAATTGCTGTCACCGTGTCCCCAACCTGCCTGTTGTTCCTTCTGATACACCAGTATTGTGAGGAAAAGGATGCTGTGTTCAGCGGAGCAAATCAGCTGTTCCCAAACACAAAGCCACCTTCTCTCTTGCTAGAGGATAAGGACCTGAGCACAATCTGGAGAGACCCCACCTGTGTAAAACTCTAAAGACTTCAAAGACTCTAAAGCAAAGGAGGCAGGAAGCTGGTGTGCAGGATTAGGTGGAGCAGATCATGCTGGAGGTGGTCAGAGCCAGCTTTGGTGGAGTTTAGGGGGTGAAGGGATTTTCTTGCCTTTTTGAAGGGTTGCTCTGTTCAATGTTAAGTTTTGTAAATGGTTGTACGTTTAGACAGATCCAGAATATGCTCACTCCTCACCCCTTAGTTCTCTGTATGTTGCTTACTGCATAGCAGACTAAGAGGAGCCAGCTGAAAATGAGATTTCAGAGGAAGACTATTAACCACCTATCCCTTTTGGGCTGTTCCAGGGTCAAGAAGATGGTCTTACCACAGCTTTTTAGTTGTGATAGTGTTATCCCTATATTTCCAGCTCTCACTGTAGCCCTCCTCTCCACTCTCCCAGAGCACTCTGCCTGTTGTAAAATCTCCTAACAGACTCTGCTTCTGGAGGCATGGAGCTGAGACCTTGCCCCAGTGAATCAGGATTCCTCCTAAAGAAGAGCAGATGTAAGGATGCAGGAAGAGAGGACCTAAGTAGCTGGGCTTCTCCCCATCTCCCAAGCAGCCCAGAAAGGAAGGAGGGCTGAGATCCTTTTGCAGTGGTCCCTGTCACTCAAGGATGAAAGTAGAAAGTATCTCTGGAAATCACTTTGTCCAGCCTTCTTGTCAAAACAGAGAAGTCACCAGACTAAATCAGGTCAGCTGTCTAGTGATTTTGTTTATCCAAGGATGGTGATGACACAACCTCTCCAAGGCACCCGTTCCAGTGTTGCACAACCCTCCTTGGGAAAATCTTTTTCCTAATGGCTTGTGATATGGGAGTTTGGTTAGGGACTGGAAAATGAGGGTCTGAAGAGTGGTGCTTTCTCCAGATACCCACTTAATGCACATATGTGGTAGGATGGACTGTGTGACTGGCAGTACTACTTTGGTCAGGGGTAGTCTATGGTTTGGGGCTGGGTTAAGATTAATCTTTTAGGATTACATCTTCTTTCCCCAGGACTTTTGCTTAGCTCAAAAAACAGAGAAAAGCAGAAAGACTCATGGTCTGAGCTTCATATTGGCATGGGTTCTTTCTCTGTAGTATGGTGCAGCTACTATAGTAATGCCTGGGAAAAGAAAACCTTAGTAATCAGGATGAAGGTATGAAAACTGATGCTTTCAGTGCCAGTCTGTTATGGGTAATAAGATTTTTACAAGGCTATTCTAACATCTGTTCAGTTCTCTGTATGCTGTACAGCTCCCACAACTCCTAATTGTAGTCCCAATACCTAAATTTGATGGAATTAGATATAAGGATTTAGATATAAAGATAGTTTTGTTGGGGTCTTAGTGGAGATTTTTACAGAAAGGAAGATTAGTGGGTTTGGAGCTGAACAAAGAATGGAGTAATCTATACATTTTAAAGCATTATTGAAAATCATTACAGTAAAGAGGAACGTATAACAATTGCAAAGGTGAGAACCACTGGGTTATATATTTATTAACAACCTGGCTTCTGCTGCTGCAGTCCTGAAGGCCTTCAGGGTAATCCGTTCGAAGGACTGGGATGTCTTGTGTTGCCGTGAAATTGTGACATTTTTACAAACTTGTCAAATCCTGCACAACACTGGAAAATTCACATCCTGGAAACTCACGCATATAATCTGGTTTTTGAATGCCATGCATGTCCCTAATCTACTTTAATCCCTAGAAAACCCATTCTTCATTCTAGATGATAGAAGCAAGAAGTCCTTTCAAACGTGATTTATAGATAGTTTCTTACATTGTTCCCTTAAAGCAGATGTTTCCTTGACTGAGTTTATTTCTTTTCTCCAAGCAGCAAAGACCAAGGAGGAATTACTGTGTCAATCTCAGGACTGTTTATTGCAGTTATCATCAAAGTGTCACGGGATAGCACGGGCCGCTTGTCCATGTTGCTACACAATTGCCAGACGAGCATTAATAGTGTAAAAGTCAAGTTAAGTGGTGGATCTAGGTAGGTAAATTAGGTTTTCAAATTACTTTGTGGGAAGTAGCAGGGTTTGTAGTATATTCAAATTCTTATTTTTAGGGATCCAGTTACAGAATGCAATTAATTATTGAAGGTGTGTAAATAGATTTTTAAAGGTCTGTTTTCAAAACCAGGATCCTTTGCTGAGCATGTGAAGTGTGGTTAATCCACACTTCTTTGTGCATGTGCCAGCAAATGAGCTGACTACCCATACTGCATATGAAAAAGTGGCCATTTGAGCATATTAAAGAGCACAAGTTTCCAAATGGAGGTTTGCAGGTATGAAGGTGGTCTAGGCTGATCATGCCTATTGACAAGCTGACGTACAATTTAAGAATAAAACTGTCAAAAGAGAATATGAAACAGTGCTTGGAGTTCTCATTGTGATTTTCTAGAAATCTTTTTGTCTTACTCAAAATGTGGCTAAGTGAGCGTTGTTTACCAAGATGCTAACATGAACATCCACAACTTCACAGGTTTCCTTCTAAATAGCTCTTAAATAGAGACTGAGAACCCCTAGCATTTATCTGAGACTCACAAATTAATAGAAACAGTCAACTGTTCACTCTACCAATATAGCTGCAGTGACTTTTCATTATTATAAAGTACATTGATGTCCCAGTCTGCCAGATTTATCTTTCAAGGATATCAATCCGTGGTAAAAAGTCATTGTGTTAATTTCCTTTCCTCCAGCTGGATCTACAGCTTTCTATCTGGTTACCTTGAGAAGCCCGTTCACACCAAATTGAATAAAAATGTAAGTTTGCAAAGATGGTTTCAGCTGGTGGAGGGAGGAGTTGAAAAAAAGGTCTTTCGTTACTGACTTCTCTCTCTTTTCATATAGCTATGCCTAAATATCAAATACAAAATCCAGATGGTGGATGCGCAGCTTAGAAAGCATAAGGGTGAGTTGTTCATAGTGCTGAAATTGTAGCCTTTTTTATTAGACACCAAACCTTTTCTGTGTTCACAGTACAAAAAAAGGAAGAAAAATACTGGCATTGTTCTCTACCTTAACCTATTCCATACCCCACTCTAGCAATCTCTTGCATGCACTTTATGTATAATATTCAGATTTCTTCTGTGCCTGTAGCAAGTCACCTGTAACTTTTCAGTCTGCTGTAGCTGACCTGTGTTGCTTCCTTAGATTTTCAAGATGAACATTTTCATGCTGATCCTTTATGCTCTTGGTACTGTGAACATAAGAAAACCTGGACTCAGAAAAACTGAGTTAGCAGTAATCTACTAAAGACCTCACAAACACCCCATCCTGCACTGCAGTCCTGTAAGATCTTATAAATATAGCACATCTTGTTTTGAACTAGGGTTCAATGAGATAACAAGATGGTGCAGGAAGACTATCACAGTAACCATGTTTCTCTTCCCACCAGTTACAATTCCTGTGTCTTGCAAAGATGTGAAGGCAATAGAAGTCCATGATCAAAAACACAAATAAGATTTGCACTATTGTAATCAATGCCACAGCATTTTTGCTTTTTTGCTTTTTGGTGGTTGTGGTGAGTTTTTTTCCCAGTACTATTTGTTGTACAGGTTGGACAGGGGACTCCTGGTGTCACAACTTAAAGCTTAATGTTAGCTTAGCTAATTTGTTTGGTGGACTTGCTCAAATTTTAACAATGGGTATCAATTTGTGTCTGTCTCAGATGGTGACCATAAAAGTGAATAATGGTTTGTTAGGGCAACAGTCCATCAAGTACTGTATAGAGTTGCAAAACCCAGATGAAATAGGGGAAAGGTAATTCTGGCAGGGGGAGATCGCGATCACCAACTCGTAGACCACTTATCCCAGGTACTGCACCTCCTCAAAAGATTAAGGAAGTGAAAATCTTAAAAACTGTAGTAAGCATGTGTATTAATCTACATGGTATGTGAGTTAGTTTTAACCAATCTGACTTTTCCAGAGGGAATACTCTTTCTCATGTTTTTATTTTCATCTTCCTTTTCCCACCATTATTCTTCTTCAGATTCAAAACTTCTGTCATGTCTTTTCCTTTAGCTAAACAATAACTGCTTGTGATGTGCTTTTGTAATAACAGATGTTTTGGTTTTATCCATCCTTCTAGTCTTAAGCCAGATTGATGCCTTTGCACAAATAGATTATTCCCTAGTTAGTTCTCCTGCAGTCTTCAAATCACACATGAACTTGGATTTGAAGGTAATTTGTCTTTAATATCATCATGCTTTCTGAGCCTTTTTCGATTCTCTTTTGTCTTGATTTATTTTCTTTTACTGCAGTCTTACTCAGCCTCTCCAATATTTAATTAGAAAAGCAGTAAGACAGTTGGACATTTTGGTCAAGAGCTATTTTGGAAACCAGATACAATTGTTCATTTAATAAATGAACTGCATTTGTTAAATAACCAAAGCTATTTCAGAGTTCAAACCCTTCAGAGGTGCTTTATAAACAGCATAAAAATGTTGTTTAGATACATGGCTCTTCTACTTGGTCTTTGCCTGTTACTGGTGATACATAATCCATGATGGCTACCAATGTTATTGCAATCCAAAGCATTTGTTTTGAGATGACTTAACATCTTGTATATGCACAGGTCACACCCAGAAAAGAACCACTTGAGCAGCAGACAGGAGTTCCTTTCTTATCTATTTTTCACCTTTGTTGGCAAGAGATATCTCAGCAACGCTCAGTTTTTCTAGCAACTTCAACAGTCCTTGTAATTTAGAGCATCCGCATGGCTCTCAAAACTGACTTCAGTTAAAAAAGACGTGCTAGAGCTATGGTTGGAACTCTA
Organism: Coracopsis vasa; assembly: GCA_026283785.1. Classification (NCBI taxonomy): domain Eukaryota; kingdom Metazoa; phylum Chordata; class Aves; order Psittaciformes; family Psittacidae; genus Coracopsis; species Coracopsis vasa. The sequence goes on from JANHGB010029311.1 coordinate 15,821, forward strand.
TTTTGTTCAAGTAACTTTTGCCACCCACAAATCCCACTGCAAGCAGGATATACATAGCTTAAATGTACTAAGCAATCATTTATCAGGTACTATAGCTAACTAGAATTTACAGGCTAAGCTTTAACATGCTGACACCCCAGTGGGATACCAAATGAGTCTTCGTAAGTCAGTTATTAGTTAAGGAAGTTATTGCTATTCAGTGCTCCTTGGAACAGGCTGCTTCTTGATGGTTATGAGTTGCCATCTTCCAACTCTCAACTCTTTTTCTTAGAGCTTTATCTCTTTCCATGTCAGTATTTTTCCTGTTGAATCTTTCAGCTGCTAACCATTACAGTGTCAGTAAATACACTACTAACCATTACAGTGTCCATAAATACACTACTTACTGTCTGTTCTTACTTTTCTTGTCCTACATGGTCTGAGCTCACAAACCTTCTCAAATTTTGAGAATTATTTTCTTAATATAACTGAACCAAGGTCCTACACCTGTGCAGCACCCAAACTGAGGCAGCTGGACCAGGACTAAGAGTTTGGAGGTATAAAAGGCTCCTTTGTGTCCCTGTCCTAAGCAGCTTCCAGTGCTTTTGGGTGTGCTCAAAGATTTTCTTTAAAAGTCACTATGAGAATTAAATTAACAAATGTGTCTTTGCCACAAGAGAAAGAAAACTCTGATCCAGAGGATTTTTTTGGTGTGTGTCTCATACATAGCTGCAGTTCAGAATACTCACGTGAATGTTCTAACTTAAACTTTCTCTGTGATTCCTCTATTTTTTCAAAAGAGCCTGAATTTGCTGATTTCTAGAGCATATCGAAAACTTCTTTGCTTACTTCAGGTTTTCTTAAATGTCAAGCTTTTCTTCAGATTAGGAAAATTTCTTTCTGTTTAACCACTGCTAATGTATTCTGACAGATACAAATGTTTATAACTAAAAATACTTGACAATGATTCTTTGCAGGGCACAGTCTATCCAGTAGGAAATCGCACAGACCCTCCCTTTGTGCCAGCTCCATTTGCTCTCCCAAACAAGGATGATTCCATGCTATACCTGGGAGTTTCCAGTTATTTTCTTAAGTCTGCTTCACTGGCTTACTACAGAGCAGGGGCCTTTAACATCACCATGTCCAAAGAGGTGAGTATAATTTGCATGTAATAGAATTACATATATCAGCAGTAAGGATAGTCAGCAAAGGAGAGTAACGCATTATATGTGCCATTTCACACAGATTTGAGTCACACTTCTGCCACTTGTAGAAGGAATTCATGGCATTCATTCTGCATGTCATCATTTAAAATAGTCAAAATCTGAACTTCTTGTCACCTCTAAGCGAGGAATGACAGATAAGAACATCACAGAGTTGATGTGCAAGAACTGGCAGAAAGAACCAAAAAAAAGCTTTTCTCTGTATGTATTCCACATAGGAAAGGGCAAAACAGGAAAAAGTGTACTGAAGCCAAAGTCTGCTGCATAGAGGCTCACAACAAATGTATTGATTATGCTGAGAGCTAAAACAAACCCTCAGACTTAACAGAGCAGCAGATTGAGGTAAGAAATAGGTACAAGGAAGCTAAGCTTTCAGCTGTAGGTGAAGAGCATACAAGACTTCTTTCACAAATGCTGTTTCCATACTGGCATTAACAGTCAGGAGTTTCCAAAAAGTTTTGCTAACTGAAATGGTGCTAAGAGGGTCTTGTTAAAAATTGGTGACACAAGTGGCACTGACAAACATCATCAAAAGTCAGTAGCAAAAGACCAGTTGAGATTTTTGACTGCCTCTGACAGATTTAGTGTATTTCATCTAAGAAAGTCCCAAAGGCAGGAAGTAAGCAGGATGCCACGTCTGTTCTTTCAAGGAATAACGCTTATTCACTGGTAGCTCCTACTGAAACATGTCCATGAGAAATCTGTCACTCTTCTGTCCCACAGAGCACTGTGGGCTCCCTAGGAATCACTCTGGGGCAAGGAAATATTAAATCAGAACATGGATTATCTAAAACTAAAGTAAACAGGATATGTTGTGGTTTGTTTTGTTCTTTTAAAAAAACAACTCATTTCCAAGCTGATATAATGATCTAATTTATTTCATTTGTTTACAGCTTGCTACAACTTTTAACCTAAATACTGCCCTATTCAAAGATTTTGTTCCTGAGGTGGGTACTTTTACTTGTACAGACCTTTTAAGAAAGAGCAGTACCTGTGGATATTACTGTCTAGTAGCTCATCTGCAGAAGTCTGGAAGAGAAAGAAATTGAGCTGGTCTATGATTAGTATAAGATTCAAAGATACATGTCTACCCAATCATAACTCTGTGTTCTTCCGAACTATATCACACTACTCTTTAGTAGTTCTCTACCTCTCTAAGTGCGGGATCTGCTTTCAGTGTTTGAAACAGTTGTAAAGACTAAATGGTAGACATCTGTGAGATCAGTCTCCTTCATTCCTGTTCAAAGTGATGGTATCTCTGCTACTGGTAGCCTGACCTCTTTATGCACAGATACCTGGTGATTATATACAATGGGCAGTAACAGTCATGAGTAGCTAAGTTTATAAATGTGATAGAAGAAACTGAGATACTATGACATGCTTTAAAAATCCCTAATATAGCAGCATTTATGAAATTTGCAATCTGTAGTGCTGCAAACTAAAGTTTTGTCACAGAATCATAGAATGGTTAGGTTTGGAAGGGACCTGAAAGATCATCTACTTCCAACCTTCTCTAGGAGTTTCTGTTTTTCAAAAGATTAGCTCTTTTGGAAGGCTGCCTTTTTTCCAAATTCTTTATATTCTCAGGGTCATTTTTTTTTTTCCTTTTTTTTTCTGGAATCACTCATTTCCCTCATTTCTTTAACATGCAGTGCTAATCCTCAAATCTTGAAATCAGTTTTTCAGGAACAACCTTTAAATTGCTTCTCTATATATGTTCATCATCAGTGGGTCTAAAACTTCATCACTTGTTTTACTGTTTCTGAAACTCAGAGTATATGCAATGCTAATTTCATCATTTCAGATGGTGTAGTTAAAATGGCATGTTTTTAATATAGGTTAATGAACAAGAGGATCGGTATATAGCAGGTGATTATGATGCAGCCACAGAAACTGTGGCTTAAGAAAAGCTTAGCTCTGTGTACAACATCTTTTTGAAATTCCACAGATTGGCCTGAGTTACTTAACAGCATGCCCAATGCTGCTGAAGCTGATGGCTACCTCACCCCCTGTGGTCAGTTTAAATGCAGACAGATGCGTCCTACATATCACTGGCTGTGTGGAAGTGTTTGCTGTTCTGCCATATTCAACCACCCAGTACATCTTTGCAGGGAATCTAGTAAGTAATATGAGCTAACATTCAGTGCTGGGACTGAACAAATCACACAGTAATCTTCCAGATCCTTTGAAAATCAGCAAAAAATAGCATATACTGATCTGTCACAAATATGCATACTGCTCTGTTGTATTTCACAGGGAGGAAACATGACCACATATTGTAGAATTTAATAGGCATGTGCAGAGAGCTGCTTATGAAAGCCCTTTTTTTCCATGTGGCAGGTTGAATCAGCATTGCAGAATAAACTGTAATATATAAAAATGTGATTAGCTGGTGCCCACTCTTTCTAACCTGTTTGTTATAAAATAGTTCAGTGTGTCCCCAGACATCTTTTCATTAGGTTGAAAGTGAACCAGTTATATCAGCCATGCAAGGACTTAAATGATCCTAATGATCAGGAGGCAATCAGGGCAGTATTATCACTTTGCTCACACAATCTCAATTGCTGGCAGAAAGTGGCAAAATCACAAATCATTTCAGTATCTACATATATTAACCAAATAAAACATTCAGACATTGTGTTTCCAATCACAAAAGCAATTGTATCTGTGCCTGTATCTAAGACAGCATCTGTCTGTGTATACAGTCACAGAAGACTCTTCTTGTTTTTTTCTCTGCAGACAGCCAGTACCAAAGTCTATTTGACAATAACCAAACAGAAGCTGATTATCTCATTACTTCTGAAGAGGTAACTAAGGAAAATTCAGGAAGCAACAAAATGTTGGTTTTCTCCATGATTGTATGTACAGTGATCTGAAGATGAATGGCAGGCATGTGTGTCTGGCAATTCCAGAAAAATCTGTTTTCCCAAGTCTTACAATTACAGCCCGGTGCTACAAATGACTGTAGGAAGACATTAGTATCAGAAAGATCCCAGTGGCTCTAGAACTCAGTTGTAGTTTTGCCAGTTTTGATTAAAAGCTGTTGGGAATGAAACAGTCTTTGGCAAAGCTAAATGCATGCATCAGCATGATATCAGTGTGAAATTCCACAAATGAAGCTTCAAGCAGTGTGTGTAACTTGTGCTTTCATCCTATTTAGTGAATTGTCTTCTTTTACTTCTTCAGGCTCCACTTCTCCCTGCTGCACTCCATTCTTGGCTTCTCTGAGGTAAGTTGATGTTTTCAGTGCCTAGGAAAGGTAGCTGAGCCCTTTGGAGTTAACAGAAATTCATCTGAATTTGTTGCTGGACAATTCTTGGTCTGTCTTGGGGATAACAAGCCACTGCTCTTTCTGCTTTGAAATAGTATATTCTCTGTTCTTTTTATTTCCAGTAAGAGGAAATACCTCTTAAAGTTTTTGTTCGGGTTTGGGATTTTGTTTTTGGTTTTGATTTGGTTTGGGGTTTTGTCTGTTTGTTTTGGTTGGTTGGTTTTGGGTTTTGTTTTCTCATCAAAGGCTCGAAATATTACAGAGTTATTGCCATGTAACATTGATTGAAACAATCAGAAATGTCTGCCTGGGTCTGCATGACGTAGCAAGCCGTCAAAGTTGATTCTGCTCACTTCAGCATCCAACAGCACTAAGACAGGCATGTGATTAGCACTTCTTCTAGCTGTTTCTGACAGCCAACCTGAATTCACATCTGGATTGAGCAGACATAGCAGTTGTAGTGAATACAAAGTCAGGCTTTAGCTCAGTTTCAGGAATTACCTTAAATCACTTCAATGAAATATCATAAAAAAGGGAGTCAAAAAAGGGAATAAAAGAAACCCCATGCCATTTGTTAGATCATCCACTGTAGACTGAGAAATGGTCAGTGTGACACTCTGCAGTGAAAGGAGGGCACTAATCACAGTGGCATAAGACAGACCACCAGGACAGGGCAGGTTTTGCCACCCAGAAATGAAAAAAGATATTTTTTACCTGAGACTGTCAAGCTCTGTTCTGACCTTTTTGCATGTCACTCCAGTTCTAACCCTCCATCTCCCCTGTCAAGCTGCAATCCCATAGGCATCAGGCAATAATCACCAAATGTGTTTTCCCCCTCACAGCAGATGGCCCTGGCAGAGAATTTTCTGTCTTACGCTTTGCGGAGTGCAGTGATCCCAGTAATCAATGGTAAGGACTGTGGCCAGTTCCTGGGCACAGTTGATGGGAAAGCAAGACTGAAACCGTAAAAGGGACTGCCCAGCTTTAAACACTATGTTATGGCAGGTTTTCTGTCCATTTGGCTACATCTGGACAGGTCTGCTCTGTGCTGGACTTCAGTCACAGTCCCTCAGTCACACAGATCAGGGGCTAGGACAGAGTAAGTCATGGCTCTCTTCCAAACACTGGGCCTGGGTTTCCTTTTCACTGGATGCAGCATAGCAGCAGAGCTGAGGTGTGCTTGAGTCTTGTCCTGACAGTCAAGCCATGACCAGAGAATGGCCCAGAGTGGGGAAGCACAGGAGCACGCTTGCATCTTGGGGCTTCAGGGTAGCATCTCTAACTTTATCACCTCCCTCTGCATTTGTCTTCGCTTGGCTGCCACAGACAGGGCAAAATAGAAAATCAGCTCAGTGGGATACAGAAAGTGAGGGATGATGAAGAAGTGAAGGTGGAAAGAAGCAGGTGGAAGAGTACAAGAAGGTGCCTATGAGGTAAAGAGAAGTGAGGAGACTGCTGAAGAAGCAAGTGAGCTTTCCTCCTTTGATGAGGAGAAAGGAGATAGAATGGTTGGGGTTGGAAAGGACCTTAAGATCATCTAGTTCCAAACCTCTGCCATGGGCAGGGGTGTCTTGCCCTAGAATGAAAGGGAGGGATGCAAAGGAAAAAGAGAAGCAAAAAGAAATAGAGTTGGGCTTGATCCAGAGATTTAGGGATTCATGAGAATAAGAGGGACAGATGGGATTAGAGGGTCAGATAGAGAAGAAAGGGAAAAGAAGGTGGAGAACAAGTCTGAATGGGAAAAAGCAGAAACCAGATCTTGTGTGGCAGATCCTGAAGAGGAGCAAAGGCAGGTCCCAGTGTCAGACAGCCAAGAGATTGTAAGAGGTGTGTATGCAACTTTTCCATACGATTTTTTTTTCTTTAGGACGTATGAACAGTAGCTCCCTTGAGAAGCACAAGGGCAGCTGGTTAAAAGGAAATTGCAAAACAAACTGAGTTCCTTGAGAAAGATGCGTCTGATGTGTATTTCATAATTACATTCAAATGGATTTATATTTCTTCTTTCCAAAGATAAACTAGGAAAAGGATTTCCTCTCCTTAACTTGGCCCACACTACCCTGACTGGACCTGTAATTAAAATGAATCCGGTGAGAAGCCCAATTTCTTGTTAAAGAATACTGGTTCTTTGTCAGGCCTGCGCATTTTTATGTGTTCCTGTGTTGGGTAAGTCTAAATGTTGCTAACAGTAAAAGCTTTAAATATACACTAGATATAAAACCCAAACTCTGGATCAAAAATGAGCCCTCCATCCTCCTACCCCTAGCAGTTGTAGGTTCCAAAGTGTCCACTAGCCCTTTGGGGTATGCCAGCATGGGGACACCACAAGGACAGTTCCACTATTCCCAGCAGGACTTAGGAGCACTGAGTGTGTGGGTCCTCACTACTCCCTCACTACTCTGACCATTCTATGACCTGTGCTTACAGGCAACCTGAGTGTCTCTGTGGTGTTACTCAGCCTTTTGGAGGTCTGTATTAACTTACATCAGAGCCCATTCCTACCTTAAAGTTAACTAAAGTTCAGGAGGCATAAAGGCACTCTTGTCTCCTGTCCTGCTGAGGATCTTACCATGGGATCTAGTCCCAGGGTACTGACACTGACTATGTCTGTTTGAAACATAAGGTAATTTTATATGTTCTTCTTTCCTCAGGGTCATCTGGTGATTTCCACTGATGTTGATTACAAGCGTAAGGAAGGGGGAGATGAGGATCTTCACAGTCACTCCTAATGTCCCTTTGCTTTGAAATAGTAATAAGATAAAAAAGTAGTCTTCCTTCTGTTGGCTTGTAGGGAGTAGATGCTATAATTAGGGAGCTGGCTTCTTGGTCACCTAAGAGTGCTGTTCAGAGAGTCTTTACACGGATGGAGTTTTAAGTGACAAAGGGTAGATATCGATGCTGGTGGCACTGTTCCGGAGCTCACCATGTGTAGGTGATGCCCAGCACCAGGTTTATGTCCTGGCACCTTAGGAGCAGGCTCTGCACGTTTGCACTTTGGGAGCTTGTTTGTGGGCTCTGAGAGCCTGCCCTGAGCCTGGGGTCTGGGTGAGCCCCCCGGGGCTGGGCTGGTGCCGGGGCTGCGGGAGCAGCCTGGGCCGAGCCGGCTTTTTGCTGCTGGGGTTGGCCATGGGAAGCTTCGCCCCGTGACCAGCGTCCCCAAGGAGCTGCTGTGAGCTGTGACCGGCCCCGGGACGCCGGTTCGGCCCACAGCGCTCCAGGAGCGTGGTGCGGGACCCCCGGCACCGCACCAAGGGGCTGCGGGACAGAGGACACATGGGGCTGGAGCTGCACAGCAGTTCTGATGTTCACTGGTGTTTATGTGACCTGTGCCTGGGGAGATGCGGCTGATGCGATGGGGGAGCGAGCCTGGAGCGCGCTGAGCCCTGCCCAAGGGATGGAGCCCGGCCCGGTCTTTCCTGGGAGTAGGGATCGCGTTTGCAGGCTGTCCCTGCACAGCCAGGTCCGTTCTGCAGCAGCACCAGCGCCGGCCACACAAAGCCCCACCGGGCACCCCGCGCAGAGCCTGGGAAGCGGCGGACACCGGCAGGGCCCCGGCACGGCGAGGCCTGGTCCTGGTCCCGGTCCCAGTGCCGCCTCACCAGCGCTGTCAGCATCACTCCCCGCCTTTGCCGCGTTCCTCGGCACCTTCAGGAGGGTGCTGGGTTTTCAAGAGGGTGTTTGGGTGCTCAAGACGCGGGGCCAGGGATCTGCAGGATGGACCCAGCCAGGCATTTCCAGATGCCCGGGCCAGAGCCCGAGTCCTGCGCCTTTGGGCTCAGAAACGAGCCCCCATCGGGTGGTTCTAGAGTCAAAGCCAGGGCCGGGCTGGGTGTGCTTGGGGGTGATGGGCTGGTGCGTGAACCCCCTCCGGAGTGGGGGCGATCCAGTCACGTTGGTCCCTGAATGCCAGGACGCCAACATGCATGAGCCTGAGCTCAACACCTGAGTCTATGGGGCGAAAGCTGCTTCTCACACTGGGTTTGGGCTGCATCACTTTCTTTACTTCATTGTATGAACAACCACCATTGTACATGATGTACATTGCATGTACAACCAGTCATCATACATGAATCCTGGGCCCAGGGCTGGACAGTGAGCAATTACGACAGGTCATGTTCATCTCCACATCGTGACAGTGATTGATTTACAACCTGGCCGCAAACCAGGCTCAGTTCAACAAGCACGTGCTGCAACTGGCTGGAGCCAGAGTTGGGGAGGGCACCAAGGAGCTGGAGGCAAAGATGGGCTGGAGATGGACACGAGCTGCAGACACCATGGTACTGGAGCCATCCAGGGGGGCAGAAACAGACCTGGAGCTGCGAAAAAATGGAACTGCTATGTAACCACTGACCTGAAGCTACAGTTAAGCTGGAGCCATAATGACCAGGAGCTGAAGCTGTCTGTAAGCTGGACCTGAACCCATAGCAGACACCAAGGAGCTGGAGCCAAAACTAAACTGGGAATGTCCAGGAGCCGTGGCTGAAAGAAACGGGGACCTGAACCAACACACAAAATGACCAAATCAAAACCCAAAATCAAACAAGCAAGCCCAAACCCAAAACAACCCCCAGGGCAGCAGCCCAGCTGCTTCTTGGGGCTTCACACCCCACATGCTGTTGCTGTGGCTTCTCTGTCCAGCCCTATGGCACAGTCAGCAACTAGGAGCTGAAACTGGTCAGAGCTGTCTGAGAGCTGGAGTCGAACCCAGAACAGAAACCAGCAGAAGCTGCAAATGAACAGGAGCTGGGCCTGAAAGAAATAGGGACCTGAACCAACACAAACCAACCCTAATCAAATGTGCAACATCAAAACAAGCAAAATAACCCCAAAACAATCAAACCCAACCCAAAAGCAAGATGGGGCCCAAACCCCAAACCTGTGGCTGTGTCCACACTGGAGCCATGCACTCCTCACACTGTCATGGATGGGCACAGGCAGGGCAGGCGGCAGTGCCAGCCTCAGCACAGGCAGCCCGGCTGCTTCTGAGGCTCCTGTGCCCATCGCTGTGTCCATCCCAGGGACACACATAGACATCCACAGGGACAGACATGGCACGGTCAGATCCTGGCAGCACAGCCCGGCACAAAGAGCCCAGAGCTGCTCCGGGGGCAACCCTGGCTGCTCTGCCTGGCTCCACAACCTGGCCTCGCAGCCCCAAGACAGCCGTGGAGGGAGAAGTGGGACCCCAGGAATATCCCTCTTCATCCCAGAAGGGCGGGTGAGAGCCAGGATCTGGCTGGAAACCCTCCAGGCCCGTGTGGCACCAGCGGCACAGACCAATCCCGGCAGCACCTGCTCCCATCTCCCTGTGCACCCTCATCAGGGTGTCCTTGCCACCAGTGGAAACCAGTTTCCCCCATCAGCCTCTCCCACACTCTCTGCTCCAAGCTCTCCCCGGCTCCGGCAGAGCCAGCGCCAGCCTGGATGGGTCTGTCCCCATGGCAGTTGCTCCAAGAAAGAGATGGGGAGCAGAAACAAGCCAGGATCAGCCCTAGGAGGAGTGAGCCCGCAGTCAGATCCGGGAACCAGAAGCAGCAGCGGACAAACCCAGCAGCAGCAGGCAGATGGAGCCAGTTCAGTGCCTTTGGGTACTCACCAGCATTAGGAGGGCACTAACTCCTCTGGTCTCTGCTCGCACTCTTTGGAGACCCCGCACTCATCCAGGCTGGGTATTCCAGTGTCATGGCCAGGTGTGCAGGAATGTCCACCCTGCACAGCCCAAGCCATCCTGGCTTGCCGGGTTGGAAACGCTCCGGGTGCAGCCCAGACAACGTGTCTCATTGCGGGAGGTGGCAAATCCAGCAGCGCTCGCTGGATTTAAATCACAAACCTGCACCAAAAAAGCATTAACTGCACCACAGGGGACCCCGAACACTGCTTCCCCCCCCCACCCACCGCGAGGGCACGGTACCGACCCCACGCACACCGTGTGGGACAGGGACGGGCCCGGGGCTCGCCAGGGACCCCTCGGACCATCCTGGGCCGCCGTGCCCCCTGGCGGCTGCGAGCGGTACCGCGCCC